>JAQISU010000008.1:23600000-23685000 GCA_029339505.1 Unio delphinus
AATAGAGATTACCCGAGCGTTCCAAGTATCGGAGGAATCGAGGTAAGGTGCAAGCTATAAAGCCAACCACAGGAACTGTAGCTGCTGTCAAGGTGAACTTAAGCTCCCGTGGATCTGAAAAAATGTGTTCTGACAAAGGGAGTGATTATCTCCTTGCTTGTAATATTGTAGCAGTGGGCTAAATTTTGGGGTTCGCAATACCCTTTGTGTATTTAGGGACTGTAAAGATAAGTTACATATCTGTCCTTTTTCATTTGCACAATTTTACTATGAGTGAAGTCATTTTACAACACGAGTAAACATTCTACAGTGTTTGCTATCTGAGTAAATACATATATCTATTCATTATTCAGTCACTGTGAATCATTGACGCCTTGTACCTTTTGTAAAATAAATTAGATTCCATGGGGACCGCTGATGGGGATGAGATCTGGTACAAAACCCGCGTAAGACGCATCCCTTACATGTGAGACGTGTGAAGATTATATCGTGTAGTAAGCAAATTAAATTTAAAACCAGAGATCTCTGATGTTTCTCTAGCAAAAATTAAAACAGCTTATACAAAAAGGGAAATGCACCAATATAAGCTGTATAACTATAGTGTTCGTTCTCTCTCTCTCTCTCTCTCTCTCTCTCTCTCTCTCTCTCTCTTCATAAGCACACAAAATAAATACAGACAGGAACTTTCGTACTGGGAGAATTATGGAGCGTGGATACCACATGTCTTTATCTCGTGGGTCACATGGGGCCACGCGAAGTGAACAGACTTTCGGGAACGTTTTAGAAAACCCAGGACAGACAATACAAATATATATGGACTATATTCATAACACTAACCCATGGTTTCTCTAAAAAAAACAAAAAACAACAGAACACACAAACATAAATTATGGAGAGAGTTTTCTTTCATTTCTTCGAATTGCTACAGGTTTTAATTCAAGATTTAGAAAATACACTCACCATGAACATGTACAATAATGAATGTGGATGTTTTCTTTGTAGCGATGCATAACGAAATGCTGCTTCTCGTATAAGGAGTGGCTAGAGTAGCCTTGAATTTGAGATGCAAGAGAATGACAAAGGTTAAATAAGAACAAAAGATAGTTTTTTTTTCTTAAAAACAGTTGTATGTGCATTTTGTCCAAACAAATTGTATTTCTCAAATGGTCTAGATATTGGTACATAGTTCACATTTAATCAATTTAAATTTAATTGGATGCGGTAACAAATAGTTGTTTACTATGTACAGTTTGCCTGTTTTAAATTAAATAATAGTAACGCACATCCCTTATATAATGTCATATATATGTTTGTGCACTAAAATGTTTAATTGCTACTCTTAACTCACACCGCCAGTTAACATTTGTACGCATTGTGCTGTTTTCATTTGCTGTTATACGCAAGATGACGTTCAATACTTATGTGACACGCATTACAAATGATCACTTTATAATAGCTGCAAGATTAGTTTATTTTTTGCCAGCTATTATTTCATTTAAAATCAAACAAATAGTTTCAAATATGTTCTTGCGCAATTATCAAGTTTTCAAAATCCATTCTCATCTACTTAATCAAATATCCCATGCAGATTGACATGCTTTGATGAAACGCACTTTCTAGATTAATATAAGCAGCAGAGGAGGCGAATCCGACAACTTTTAGAAGCGTCGATTCGGCAAACTAAAGCTTCCTCGTAAATGTTATAGTAGTGTCCATTTGGTAAACTGAGGCTTCCTCGTAAATCGTCCCCATGGCAAAAAAGAAGATGCCAACATCGTTGGCGTTCACCCTCGTTGCTGCTATGGGTTAACAATGAAAATCATTTAGGATTTCAACCGAATATTTGATCGAGTCCGATACGATATCGCGTCCGAGGATCATGCAAATTTATCGTAACAAATCCATGTGGGGTTGACTGAGCGTGACTAAAGTAATTTTAAAGAGATTACAATCCATATCACCGCCGCACCAAGTCTGATGAATATTTCGTACCGTATGAATATCAACTCCGTTGAATACAGCAAGAATATTGCAGTTACTTTTGGTATTTGGGTGTACCTTTGAGTAACATATATCACATCAGTGATTTTATGCCTGCCTCTGGAAAATACCCAAGCAGGATTCTTTTGATTGTCTAACATGACATCATCGTATACAACTAAAATGTTAATACCTCCATCAATATCATCAATACTCGGTGCTTCTTCGATATCGGTTATAAACTCGATGACATTATAACCAGCAATTTATGAAGCGTTCTCGTTAAAATCCTTCAACACTTCGTAGCATCGCTGATCGTCTACACTAGGAGCTATTAAATACAACTTATCCCATTTCATTCATCTCGTTATTAAATTAAGTAGCAGTTGTGTCTTGCCACTTCCAGATGGTCCAATTATAATCATACGAATAGAATTCGGTAGCGCTGCATGATGCTTAAGTGATTCTTTTGTTTTTGTCGCCGAAAAATCAATTACATTCATGTTATTATAAATATAGTATGGATCTATATTGTGTAAAATGTAAGGCGCGTACTGGCACAGATGGATTGACGACGATTACAACTAAAAATAACCGATCAGCACTTTCTGGTAAGTGTGTACAATATAGTACAAAGAAATTTAGATTTGTTTCCCTTGATAAAATCACGGATTTAAAAAAAAAACGAGGAGGTGATATTGCAGCCAAGCTAGTAAAACTCCCAGGAACACCATGGGAAAATACTCAGGAGAAAAACACCTTCCAGGGTATAGTTATTGTGGACCCAGGACCAGACTCGATATCAGACTCAATGATCAAAACCAGCCCAAACCCGGTGAAGCACCAATAAACGCTATTGATAAGGCGTGTCATGCTCATGATGTTGCTTATAAAAGCAGCAATCTACAACACAGACATATCGCAGATGTGAAATTGATTCATGCGTTGAATTCTAGCACTGATAAATCCTTCAAAGAAAAGTTGGCTTCATTTTGGATAAAATTGGCGATGAAAAGTAAATTGATGTTAGGTGCTAGTAATTAATAATAACATGGAATCAGTTTATTATTCTCCGAAAGGATACTGGAGGGGTAAAACAGCAATTGGTAAACTCGCTAGCGCCGCGAAGGTGAAATACGCCACTGCAGCGGATTGGTTATCCAAACAAGCGATATGGCAGATTTATTTACCGCTGCCTAAACAAATTAACTATTCTCATTTTGATGTGACCGTTCCTAACGAGGTTCATCAGGCTGATATATTTTTTCTGCCGCATGATGGTGGTTACAAATACGCGTTAACTGTGGTTGATGTCGGTAAAAACAAGCAGAGCCGTTAAAGACGAAATCATCAACTGAAGTGGCTTCTGCATTTGAAAGGATTTATCGAAGGGGCCCTCTGCGCTGGCCAAATCTATTACAAGTTGATCCTGGCAAGGAATTTCAGGGTGCAGCTCTATAAGCGATGAAGAATCATAATGTCACTAGCAGACGAGGACATACTGCACTACATCGCGATCTGGCAATTGTTGAACGATTTAATCGGACACTTGCTGAGCGGTTATTTGGATACGAATACGCGAAGGAATTTATTCAGGATAAATGATCTCGTGAATGGGTTAAGAGATTACCAGCTGTGATTACTGCGCTGAATAATAAGATTACTCGAACAATCAACATGAAACCTAACAACGCGATTAAGAAAAAGTTTATACCTGAAAATCCACAAAAAGATTTTTCAAAACAACCAATTCTCGATAATGTCACTGTTAGGTATTTATACGAACAGGAGAGCTCGAAGGTGGTAAAAAAGGGCTACTGATCCTATTTGGAGTGTCACCGTGTATAAAATATCTAACATAACACGATCTACGGGTAGACCAGCAATCTATAGATTGGATTCAACTGCTCCTCAGCGAGGATTTACTCGTGAACAACTGCAAGTGATACCCGAGGATACTCAATTACCGCCGCGTGGTCTTAACTAGCACCTCTTCGTCTGTTGCATTCAAGACAAGTCAGCATCACATTATCTCTGGTATGACCAATGCTGCTATTCTTTCTGTCTACGGTGAATTGGCGAGGATCTTCATCCGACCAACACCAACTCATTATACAATTGCAACTCGCGCAGTGAATATTCTGTTGTTGTTTCAGTGTAATTATTAATTCGGCATCAATGTCAAATTCTCTGTTAATTTTTTTATCCTGTTGTTTATAACCGGAGAGGTTTTATTTTGATTATATCTTTGACAGAGTCAACGCTGACAATAGTGTCCTTATCATCTAAAACAATTCCTCGAAGTTGATTTATTCTTCGTACTCTGCATAATGCGAGATAAACTAAATTCGACCACTCGATGCGATTATCTACAATCCAAACAATCGTATCTGATATAGTCAATCCCTGTGAAGAATGCATCATCGCTGCGTAACCTATCGTCCACGCGGATTTGTCAGCGCGCAATGCATCTTCGACGACTCTGATATCAACTAGCTCAATATCGTTTAGCAATAAATTACGCTTTTCACGTTTCCCAGGAATATCATCTTCGATATTCTGTCGCCGTGTATCCTTGGGTCTATAACAGAGCGGCACTGGAAGTGTTGCAAATTTTTCTTTGTGCGTTTTAAATAATTTCATCTGAAGTGTGTCTCTGATTATCGTTCTACTTGCCACTATCAAATCGTTTAGTCTCCACGCTTCCCAGAAATCTTTTAATGGTGTTTCCGAAATTACTTTACGGGCTATTTCACATGGGATTCTATCTGGTTGTAATCTAATTAGCGCTTTGAACTCTCGCAATTGTTCATCAAGTGCTCTATGATCAGTACTAATTTCTTCATAGTAGTCTACAAAATTCTTCAGCCAATCATGTGGAGATAAACCGACAAATGGACGCGGCTGGCCATGATCGACGTACAATATAACCGCTGTATTCGATAGTAGCAGCCAATTAAGAAATTTTCGTAAAATATCTATCGACACCGTAGATATCTCATTCCAAATTATGACACCAGGAATAAATTTATCACCCATTCGATCAGGAGTCCATTTGTCACCTTTCCATCGAAAGAAACTGTGATACGTACTTGCATTAACTCCTCGCTGTATCATCTCTCTTGCAAGTCTGTGTGTCGGTGTTAGCACAGTCATGTTTGATCTAGAAACGCTAGCGTGAAAATCCGTAGGAGTTTTTCCACGAAATAATTCAATCGCACGAGTCGTCTTTCCTGATCCACCACAACCGTTCAAGTAAACTGGATCTGACTTGGAATAATCATGCAGCTTTTCCCGCTTAATTCTCCAACACCCCCAACTCTCGACAGAATTTGTAAATTTAGCCACTGCGCTGCTATGTTTCATATCTATGTAACATGAATCAGTGACGACTCTAACTGCGGTGTCAGGAAATCTATTTATCATCGAAAATAGATTAATGGAAGCATAAGCCAGCATAGATGCCCTCAAATGTGTGTACTGAAGACTGTATCCGTCGTTGTAGGTAACAATTGTACCCAATTGGTTTCCATCGGACAAGAAAGCGTCTTTACGATTGACATATGTGCCTTTGTTCGTTATATCCGCGATTATAAAATCTTATTCAACGCTATCTATAATCAACCGTGAAGAACATCTTGTACTGTCGTATTTGCCACCCTGAGTGAATTTACCGATTATCCTCCGTCCGAGATCTTTTGCTTGCTTATTTCTAACTTCAAATATCTGTTTGGACCATTTCAAGATATATTCTTCGTCGAGATCAGGGAATTGTTTTTGTTTCCGCTGTTTATACTATCCAGACTATCGGGTTGTGGTAACCATACGTCTTTCTGCGGTCGATACGATATAATCGCTTCACCGACAATTAACGATGTTAGCATACCACAATCAATCATATACCGTAACAACACTATTGGCATCCAGTGCTTTTCAGGCATATGTCTACCAATCCAAATATAACTACACGGATGAAGTCCTGCAGCTAATTCAAATGATACCACACGAGCGAATCCGGTTAAATCAAAATAAGGCAGTGGTCCGTTAATAGCAGCACGGGTCATCTCATGTGTGGGATATAAAAATCGGTTGAAGTATTCAGCGTCTTTCCCCCGCCGAAGAAAACTCCCGGGATAACAAGCAGCCATATCAACGGAAATAATACTTCCACGGATATATTTTGTATTCCATAATCCACCGTGGCCGTATTCGATGCAACTCGACCTGACATCTGACAGAAGCTCACTTCGCGTTGGTTTCCACGTGTTTTCTTTCTTGCAAAGTGGGCTGCAACCGACGGAATTGTAAAACAGTTTGTTAATAGTTGTTCGTTGTCTTCCGTTGAAAAATCACTAGCTAGTTTTTTCATCGTATCATGGAGGGCTTCAGTGTGGTATAACTCTCCATTTGGTCTTACAAACTGATAAAATCTGCCCTCGGAGTTTTTAAAACTGTGAAGTAACCACACTAACACAGGATCGTTTTTACTCAGCTGGTGAATAAAATCGAATAATTTCTCCTCAGGGAATTCCGGGGAGAACTCCCCGGGTATATATTTCACTTTTCGTTCCCGTGGGAATATTGCTACTGCAGGTGTCCAAGTGTGTTCGTTATGATCAATAATTTTGATTGGGGCTCCATTTGATTTAAATTTTGATTCGTGTAATACTTTTCCGGTTATTGTCGTTACTGATATTGGAAATCTTAGCGATTTTTCCAATTTGGTTATATCCTGAATTGTTGCCCCATGCTCTTTTACTGTTAATCCCCATTCATTTATTTTTTTGCGTCTTAGATCAGTCAATTTCCAAGCAACGCATTTGTGAAGTGTTCTATTATTCGTTCTGGTACACAATTCATTCTCGTTGATAAAATCAGCGACGACAGTTTCATCGGTGCTAGTTTTTCAATATCAGGTTTGTCATTTAACGGATATATCCCGTAAACAACTGCTATTACAGGATAAGCTCTCTCGTGGTATGGTTTGTCAATTCCAGTCAGGATTCCTGGTTTGGAATCTCGACTCACAACGACTGTTTTTTTATCTTTCAAGATTGGTTCAAGTTTATCGCTGATAATCCAATTTTCGTCTTCTGTCCAGATAATACATTTTATTATCAGGAAATACCTTTTTCGCACAAGATGTGAAATTATCACTGCTGCTTTTTCATCATTCATTCTAGCATCGACATGATCCTCCATTCGAAATGTTGACCAACAGTGAGATGCTCCATCACGCTTGAATTCATTAAAGCAATCTCTGATTTTACTTACCATGGTTCTATCACCTATTAGACCCTTTGGTTTATAAAAGACTCTATCAAGATTGAATTTAGCATTTTTCCAAGGCGCGATTTTCGATAATCTCTCGAATTCTTTCATGGTATAATTAAAACAAGTATTTAAATAAAGAATTTATTGTATAATGAATCCTTGCAAATGGCTCATGATTGGATCAGTGACCCCGTGTAATAAATCATGCAGAAATTCTGTGGGTATCATATGCAAAGCTTTCGTCGAGGAAGCCTTTGCCCGATCCCTTGTATACGATGTGGGTAAGGGTTAGAGAAAAATTACAGTTGTGTCTCGGTTGCGGTGGTAAGCGATACAGAGAGTTGAAGCGCTATTATGACAAGAGGGCTAAAAACTCTATCAATGACAGACTGTGTCAACGACAAAATTATAAGAACCCCACAAGACTGCATTGATAGATTCTCAAGTAATGTAATAATTCAACCAAAAAATGAATTAGACAAATTGTATTAGTATATAAATGAACAAAGAATTCCGACAGCATCCTGTGATCAATAATTATGAAGCGTCTCGTGATGGTATAGTTAGACACTGCAAGCTGAAGACGCCAGTCGGTGCTGTGACTAATCAGGGGTATTTGGTGTTTGGCGCTGGAAGGAAAACTTATCATAATCATCGTTTCGTGTATGAAGTGTATAATGGATTGATCAAAGATGGTTTTGTTATTGATCATATAAGACTGATAATTCTTTAAATAACCTACAAGTTGTTACACAGAGTGAGAATACCAAACGAGGAAGAACTGGAAAATACTCAAAAATTGCGAGACCTGTATAATCATTTAATACTGAAAATAACGAGGAAATAGTTTTTCAATCATTGTATGAAGCCGGTAGATATTTTGATATTTATATACCCTCAGTACAAAGAGTAGCAGAACGAGTAGAAAATTCCGTTTTTTCAAAGCATTTTAAAAACAGGATTAAATTTTCGTATGTCTGACTGTATATACTCGGTACTATTCTATATAACCAAGGGAGATAACTCGTGCGGGTATATATCAACCTAGCAAAGAGAGTTACAGATCTCATTGGGGTTTTTGAAATACCGCGTCATTGGAGGGTTACAATTATCACGATAATCTATTTTGTGAACAAACAAATCAAATACGTATTGTTTATAAATAGTTGTATTTTTTTATTGCTTTTATTGAAGTAATCGGTTGTCAATACACGAAAGGTATGTGGATTCATTGATTGTCCTGTGCTATTCTATTCATTCAATCAATACCACGACGCTGACGTCATTCATTGTACACTGCACCTGGTCGCGCTTGACTTACCTATATATTATATTCAAGCGCATATATCTGTAACAAAAACAGTTAGCTGAATGCGTAACGCGTTGCGATTTCGTCCTGACCACTATGTTTCTAATCCCATAATAGACATACTGTCTACGATACCGATGGATGGTTGTTTTTTTATATATGATTGAGGGCGCCTCCCGTCACCTCCCGTCACGTTAAATACGTGACGGTGTATTTATTTCACCCCTAGGAAAATTAATTTCTCAGTGGGAGGTGTATAACAACAAAAACGCCCTCAAAATAAATAGCAACCATGGATGCAATTAGCTCTATGTCACATTGGGTAACCCCGTAGGATAATTCAGAATGAATTATCGGCCAAAAGAAACAGTCATAGGGTTTGCGAGATAGAAAATCTCAAAGAGAAGTTCAAAGAGAGAAATATACTCTCAAAAAGAAAAAAAATCTCTGATTATAACCAAGAGAGAAAATACTCACAAAGAAAGGACCCTATGAAAGAAACAAAGACCTAATAAGGGACCCATAGGCTGCTTTTTATTTTTGTATTAGAAATATATAATTATCATGTATATGAATCCGGAAGATATTAACTTAATCGTATCTGAAATATCAAAACTGAAAAATCAAAAAGTAAAATTGTCAGATGATTTAAACTGCGATCAAATTATGTCCGATTTTCATGATATCGAATTCGCTGCCATAGATAGCAAATACGTCCTTTCAAAGAAATATGCACTTAAAAGTGAATTCTAAACTCCATTCGTGACTGCCTTGTATGTTGTGAAGACATTACTGTGTTCGTTCCATTATGTACTATCGTAGAGCAGGTAAGAAGAGAGCTGGGGTGGGAGTATGACACCAAAAAGATGGTTAATTCGAAAATTAGAAATATTAGAGCGCTCATCAGTCAGAATCAAAATTTTCCCTCTGCCGATCACTAAAACACTTCACAGCGCCATTTTTCCTACACTCACCCCCCGGCTATAATGCTTTAATACGCGCCTTTTGAACACAGGTAAGGTAACACAACGGACAGGTATGTTAGTTCAACCAACAAGGAAGTTTTAGCCAACAAACAATAGCGGTTGAAATTCGATACTGGCATTAATGAATAATATGTTTCACTACCACGAAGTTGTAAAATATTTTTTTCATTCTGAAATATTTTAGTAAAATACAATTTTTGGACCATTTTGGTGATTTTTTTGACTGATTTTGGCCATTTTTGACTGATTATGGTGATTTTTTTTATAATTATTTTGGTCGTTTTTTGAGGCCAAAAACCCTCGGATTTCATTTATAGAAAATCAACTTTTCAATGAAATTTTCATCGAGCAATAACTAAAATAGGCCCAAAATGGCCAAAATGGTCAAAAAATCACCAAAACGAGCAGTAATTACTAAAAAAAATCCCGTCGGTGAAAACCCCCTGATTTCACTTAGAGAAAATCAATTTTTCAATGAAATTTTCAATGATAGTGCCACTTGGTTGGGCGACAGAGTCAAATTTGCATGGGACTGCTACTAAAAATCTTCGTCATTAATTAGAAAATTGCTTTACTGTTTCAATAATGGTAAATGAAGCATTAACTATCAGACTGGCGCGTGAGAGACTATTTGCTATTAAGAAGTTCCTTCCAGTCCGTGATTCTCTCAGAAATAAACTACAAATTAGACAAAGTCTTCAGACTGGCTTTACAGAAGAATCTGAACAATTGTTTAAGTCGTTAACTACGGTAACGAAGGGGGTAATATCAGCAATCTCCGGGAAGGAAGACAAAAAGAAGAGTCTTTTCTTCCTGCACTCGAAAAAATAGCAAGAAGATCTAAACAAACAAAACAATCTTTAAGAATACTTCCTGGTCATATAACAACTGCTGCAAGACGACAAGAACAACAAGAACGACAACTTCAAGAAGAAGCTGAACGATTAAGTGATATTGATTTCCTCACCGCCTGAACCAGAAGAACAACAAGGCGCTGTTGCAAGAGAAGACTATTCACCTGAAAATATATTTACGGATGATACGATAAATATAATCAGAGGAATCAGAACAGACTCTGAATTAGTTAAATTTACTAAATATAGTTTTTAAAAAATAACAGAGATAAGTATTTAAAAGACGACAAGTCTAGAGATTTTATAAAAGATAATGACACCTGGGCGAGTAAAGTATTTTTAGCAAACCGCAAGAAAACTAAAATAACAAAAGAAATACGTAATGATTACAATACATTTCTAGCTATGGTAGAGGGGGTCACACAATCACCACCAGCATATACAGCAGACTCAATCCCTGGGGAAATACAAATAATGGCAGAAGCTGATTCTGAAACACGTGCAACCGGTATCACTAAAACAACATCCGGGAAGGGATTTTCTGAATCTCGAAGAGATTTCAGTGAAGTATCAGGTAGTGGTCTAGTTAGTTGTCCTAACAATATTCTCAGCGATATAGCACGATTAGAAGTTCTCATCGGAGGGAAACGAGCTGGAAATAACTCACCGGAGATAATTAATGAAGCAGCTGATATCTGCAGACGGTTATTTCAAGGCGGTATCATGGATATCAAAACATATCGAGATTTCATTGACGAGTTAGCGGAAAATCCTATGGATGCTTCTCATGGTTATCATAGCGACTGAAAATCCTATGGATTTTTCATCACCGTGACTGAAAATCCCCTGGATGCTTCACCACAACAATTGAAAACACCAGTGTTTTATAAGAATGATCATACACTACAACCACGATAAGCCAACTGGTGTCTATGTAGTAAACTGACGATTACCAGTTTACAAAGTATAATATGGTGATGGTCTCGGTGATACCATTGCAGGATTATTTGCAAGAATGGCTCCAAAAGTAGCGCCAATCGCAAAACAATTATCAATGAAAGCCATTGATGTTATTCGTGTTAAGGGCATTAGCAAAATCGGATATTTCGCTGGTGATCTTGCCGGGAAGGCGTTTTCATCCGCAAAGGATAAACTAACAGAGATAGTTCGACGGCGAAAGAAACCGGGACCACTACCGTCTACAGCGGAGATGCATGCGAGTGTTAGTAAAATCATAAATTACGCAGTAGATCATAAATTAGCGTCGTTGTTGACAAAGTCATCGGCGACTTCATTGACCGCAAGTGATCAGGATAACATAACAGCAAATATGATAGCGGGAAGTGGCTTAAAAAACCACGACGGGGTCTTCAACGACTACGATGAAAATCATCAAAGATTGAAATTCCTTCGGATTTTCCGAGTTAGACTTTGATAAATCAAGGATAATATATAATAAAATGTTCAAACGGACACCTGATACAGCGTTTGATATGGACACCCCAGTACTCAAGAATGATTCCGTACGTGATTATCAATTTTATTCTTATAACGCAGTACAACCCGATCTTCGATCAAGAATTGAACTTCATCTCCATGATACCAGTAAATACTTTCTACCGTGTGAAGCGTTTATTGAAGTAGAAGGAGAACTCGTAACAGATGCTGCTGCTAATACACCATATGACAATAACCCAACTGTCCGAGTTGGCTGCGTCAATAATGGTATCATGGCACTATTTGAAAGTGCAATATATCTCATGGATGGAAGAGAAATTGAATCTACTGAGCGTGAAGTTGATATTGCCACGGGAATAATGGGGTTAGCGAGATATTCCGACGATTAAACAAGATCAGTGGGTCCATCTATGATGTTTTCTAAGGATATTACTGACCACGCTGAACATGTCCAGTATTCTAGAGTAAAGACAGCATATGCTGCTACAGTTAATCCAGCGCCAGCCGGTTATATAAGACCAGCTGGTGATTTTGATGTCATAAATAATATTCCTAATTACAACCTAGGATGTGAAACACGCGTAGCAACGTTACAGGGACAACGTCGACAGTTTTCATGCGCGATTCCACTGCATCACATTTTCGGATTTTGTAGAAACGTCAAAAAAACCTATCTATGGAGCGAAGCATACAGTAGCACTCGTGCGAAAGGGTACTGATAACAATGCAATCTGGCGTGGTGCTGATGTTCCTGCCGGTAAAGTCATTTTTACAAAACAATCACTGTGGATGCCAGTACTGACTCCATCAATCACAACAGAAGAACCATTACTATGATTTATAGATCAAGGAGGGAAATCATTGCTAAGCTGGCTAACAACAACAACGGATACCATGGATTCTAATATTGATGGTACACTTACATGGCACTTAGCATCAAAACAAGGAATTTCAGCTCCACGTCATATATTTGTTCCGCTACAGAATACTGAGCGATTAGACAATCAAGAACGCAGCCATATGATATTTGATCAGATAGGTGTTAATGAAGTCTTGTTGAGAATAAACGGACAGCAGAAACCATCCGAGGATATACTACTTGATTACAATACCAACCAAATAGCACGTGTATATCATCGTCTGTTGTCATATATGGGACGCGACCAAAATGTTGATACTTGTCTACAAATATCACAGTTGGATTTTAAAAATCTGTATCCGATCTATTACTTTTCACTGGAACATCTCCACTTAACAAGACAATCCGTCGTTGATGTACATTTTAGAGCTCGTGTAGTCAGTCCTGGTGGTATTGCTAATTATAGAGCAGTTGCTGTCATTGTCAGCGATAAATCAATGCTACTTGAAGGTGTTGGTGGACGAATGAGAGTGGTAGATGCGCCAGTGGAAAATATGTAGCAATTAGATCAATCTGTGTTATATAATGTAATATAGTGTTATCAGTGTTACATTGGCTCCTGGTCAAATCAAGAAATTACAATCGGAATCAGCTAAAAATGTGAAACCACGATTACGCTGAAACCCAATCAGATGACTGGCAGGGCGAATACATTGTCGCTGACAACTCGTCAAGTAAAACACTTCAATGATGCTCTCAAAAATAAAAAAGGTGTTCAGGTTACACTCTCTGCGAAAGCGATCAACAACATGATAAAAACCGGCAGAATATTCCCGTTTTTAGCTGCGACTCCAGCGCTGATTGCGGAAGCGGCCTCAGCGGTGGCTAAAGCGGCAGCGTTAGGAGCCGTTGGTACCGCGGAAGGAATGGCACTAAAGAAAGTAACCGGGGGATCCGTTCACGAATCTAAGTATTGAAAAAGGGAAAGCGTCTAAGATTACCAGGAACCCCGTATTCATGCTACAGCGGAAAGGGTCTGAGAATCCCAGTAACGGTTTATTGATTCCCATGTCGAATTTTGATTTACTCGATGCTTCTAAAAAACTCGCGATTAAAAACTTCAGAGGTGTCTTTATAAAAGATCAGATGCCGGCACAAACAAACAGCGTTGAAATCGGTATCATTAATCCCGATAACAGCACAGGACCCGGAACCCACTGGGTTGCTTACGCGATTGATCCACGTGGGATTGTTTATTTCGATTCATATGGATTAGCGCCGCCGAGTTAATTTATGAATTATATAAACCACTTAAAAACGCCTCGTTGGTATTCTACTCTACCAACACAACAAATGAATGACCCAGCAATATGCGCCAATGAAGTATTGAATGTCCATGACGCTATTTCATCATCCATGGGTAACCCCCAAGGAAAACCACCCCATGTGGTCGTGAATGAATATACTAGCAGTAGCTGGAAATCAAAGATTTCGTCGAAGATTTTAGAAAGAAATTATATAGAATAACATGATTGATATTTGGGGGAGATCTTTATCAGCGCTGAGGAAACCCGAACCTGATGGCGTTGCAACCGGTCATATAAAAAAAATAATCGAAGATGAAATAGCTGAGATGTTGAACTTAGTAAGTGTTGATCCCAATTAAATAGTTGTATTTCAAGATAGTCAGGGTAAATTAAAAACTAGTAATGTTTCCCTGGATGATATTTTAGTTAAACAACGCAACTCAGCAGAGGATACTATCGCGTTGTTTTCCAATCAGGGTAAACTCAAACCGGGTGTCCTCATGTCAACAATCACAGATAAAATATTAACACTCGATAACACGGTGAATTCATTGAAATCACTCAATGATAAGAATGATGATCATATAACTAAATTCGATCAATTTTCTGAATTACAAAAATCTATCATGGACAATAATAATATACCCGTATTAGAATTTTTTGATAATCCTCCAGTGACCACACCAAAGCTCACAGAGATAAAAAAAATTCTATGTTGGAATTTGCAACACTTCAATCCAAATATGAAAAACATGTAAAACAATCTTCAACTTTTCGTAAAAACATTGTAGATAAACTTCTTGGAACCACATTCAATAAACTCGACATAAAACTCCCTGATATTAAGAAATCCGTCGAAGATATGAAAAACGTCATTGAAGCCATTAAAAATAATGCAGCGAGGATGATAGAAGTCATTGAAAAACAAAAATTCCTCATGCGAAAACCAACAACGTAGTATACACGATTCAATACGGATCATTTGCATGGACTCCTTCGAATAATATATTAAATATCACTGCAACCGTCAAAGGTATTTCTCGATTAACACTAGTGACACCGACTCAATTTAATATATCATCGTCGAGTTCATCTGGGGTCAACAATACGATATCAACAATCATCGACAAGGATACAATTGAACAGTTCACGATAACATCCACTGAAAAGAATTTAGCTAAGGTTTCAGTAGCATGGTATGTGGAATTCGTAGTGGATTTAAGTAAATAATTAAGCTGAAAAATCTTCGATTGGAACATTCTATGGATTTTTACTAACGGTTTCAATTGAAATCGTAAACGATTTGAAAATAAAATGACAACATCACAGCAATATCGCTATGATCAGGTCAGAGAATTTCAAACTAAACTCAAAACCCTCACTGAGGAGTACCAAACAAAAATAAAGAAATATCGACGAAGAATCACCGCAGTTGATGTTACAGTGTACTCGGTGAGTGGTGTAATCACCGGAGCTGGAATAATACTCGCATCGGTTACATTGATTGCTCAGGTTGTAGTTCCAATTTGCATTTCTGCGGTGGCTACAATCACGGGTATATTAACCGGAATAACAAAAAAAATATCATCATGCAGCCAGCATAAACTGCGCGACTTCATAATCAAATTTCATGTTGTATCAACCGCGTACTCGCAATTATCCTCGTCACTCGATGATACATTAATATCCGATAGCGAGTTCTCAGCGATGTTATGTATTTATGATTCCGCGATATCGAAATTAGAGCTGGATAATAATAATAGCAACGATGACAACACCGCAAGAACTACTTTAACGAATAGTAAAAAATACCGAACCGAATTAAAATAGCGGAAAATTCCACACCGGTAAAAGCAAGCATGATATCAATAACCTCAACGAATCCGGAATTCAGTGTGAATTTCCCAACTCCGATTCCCTTGAATGAGATAGCGCTGGCAAAACTACGAATGTAACACAGTTGGCCTAATATTAGGTAGGTAGCATTTGGTGGTCAACAAACGAATAATTCCTTGGTGTTTGCGAGTAAAAAAAAACCAGATGGAACTCCAGACTGGAACATTGTTTCGCTGCCATCTGGGTCATACCAAATTGAACAAATCAATGCTGAATTAGCGCGTAGAATAAAACCCATTACTGGAAAAGAATCGGAAATCGCTATAACAGTTCACGAACCAACATTATCATCTGTCATTGAGATAAACTCACCTGGGTATGCCGTAGATATCTATCAGAGTTCTATAAGGACAATACTGTGTTGGCCTGAAATACCACTTTGGGGAGAAACCGTTAAGATACCACCTGAACCGAAAATATTTGATTATGTCCCAGACAATAAATCATTTCACGATTTTAACCCTAGAATAATCGAGGGTGATTATACGAGACTTTTAACACAACCTGTTTTTATTATAATGGAAAATGGATCATTGGACAGCGGGATGGTGGTTGGGTCGAAATTTCTTCACAACACATCTTGAGAGCCTTTAATGCTTTTAAACGAGAACATAAGAATCATCTAGATTAATTACGGCAGAGTTTTCAAGAACAGTCGTCGAAAACTTAAATTATCAAATACACGGAAATATTAAATCAAATTGTACATGATATGGAATTGTTTAACATACGACTTATTCAAGGAGTATTAGACGCCAAGGATGATTCTGATAAAATAGAATTTGCAAGAACACACAAAATATACGTGTAGAAGATATTCCGACATTTAAGTTTCCTGAGTATAATGTTCCAGAACTAGAAAATTCAACCAATGCATCCATCGATGAAGTTTTCCCAAAAATCCACGACGCATGGAAGAAATTACCACAATCACAAATAACAATCCTCAGACATAATAATGATCCGGATGGTGGTGGTAGGCATATTGCACCGTTCAACGTCAATATTTCCTCGGTGATTGCATTGAATTTAGTATGTGATGTCATCGAAGGCAGCTATCAAATAAATCTCGAGCAATCAAATCAAGCTCAGCAGGGATATATTTTATATTCATTTGCACCAACAGCTCCTCCAGGATTTCTAATTATTGAGGATGCAAGTAATCCAGTTTTTATGCGAAGTCATAATAATTCGTTAACGAGAATTAATTTCAAACTCACTAACCAATCCAATAATCTAATTGATCTACGAGGAGAGGTTTTACAAATTAGTCTGTTTGTGAAATCCTAAATGATTTTCATTGTTAACCTATTGCAGCAACGAGGGTGAACGCCAATGATGTTGACGTCTTTCTTTTTTTTTTGCCATGGGGACGATTTACGAGGAAGCCTCAGTTTACCAAATAGACACTTCTATAACATTTACGAAGAAGCTTCAGTTTGCCTAATCGACGCTTCTAAAAGTTGTCGGATTCCCCTCCTCTGCTGCTATATATGATATAGACATGCATTTGTTAGACACAAACTTGGTATTGGAAAAGAATTTTTAGTAAAAGTAATAAGATAGACATGTCTATAAATTCTATTTTCGTAAATTTTTCACTAATATTTATATTGAAGCAATTTTCTACTAAAATACATTAAGAATTAATTTCAATTATTTCCATATCACAGCTAAATACTGTTAAAACGTTGCGCGATTACAAGCAAGGCACAATTGGATTGGATTGTTAATCACTCTTGTAATAGTCGGCAAGAATAATATACTCGTTAAACTACGTGATCGCCGAC
The DNA here is from genome assembly GCA_029339505.1 of Unio delphinus. Classification (NCBI taxonomy): domain Eukaryota; kingdom Metazoa; phylum Mollusca; class Bivalvia; order Unionida; family Unionidae; genus Unio; species Unio delphinus. The sequence continues at coordinate 23,617,714 of JAQISU010000008.1, forward strand.
GAAGTACACCGGGAATTCCAATTTGGTTAGTGGCTTCAATTAGATGGACTTCTAAAATCCCAATTTGGAGAGTGATTTTAATTAGGGGAGTGGGCCGCTCATTCGTCAAACTTCAGAGACTCATTCATTTCCAATTAGGTGTGTCGGTTTTAATTATGCGAATGAGCTGTTGACGCATCTAACTTTCAGTCGAATGACGTAAACAAACATGAACGCCATGTGGTTGGGATGAGGGTCTCGTTCTGGCTAGAGTGAATTTAACATCGACATATGTTGCACTATCATAATTGGTCACATGGTTGCGTCCGAATTGCGTATTAAAAGAGGTGCTATACTCGCCCATCAGTGCTTTCTTTCTGAAGCCAGAAATCTCTCTCTCTCTCTCTCTCTCTCTCTCTCTCTCTCTCTCTCTCTCTCTCTCTCTCTCTCTCTCTCTCTCTCTCTCTCTTATCACAGGTAAGTACCGTCTATGTTTGTAAACTTCTTTAAAAAAGAATAGGCACTTTTAATATTTTAGATTGTAAAGGTAAAGTTCATATGTTTCCAACATATTTTCATGAATTCTTTAAAATTTTATTATATATTGTAATGGAATGTTTAATTGTTTCAAAGAATTCATATTCATTTATATTTATGGTAAATTTTATTGTAAAATACGAATCCGCGTCCAACTTAATGTTTATATTCAATGTTGAGGTAAAGGTTTTTTAAGTAACAGCGAATAATATTTAACAACATATTCCAAATCCGTAATATATTTTAAATGAGTAAAATATATTTCTTCGAAATGGTTGTGCAATAATCGCAGTTATTACATTTTATATTTTTTAGCTCTCATGAAATTAATTGAGATTAACTGGTTGTATTGTATTCTAAAATGCAGAATTATACAAATGAATGAAGTGATAAGATCTAAAGGAAAATCTAATTTCATATGTGTTTCAAATATAAAGCTTTATAAATGTATTTCTGGAATGTAGTAATATATGTATATTAGTTATTTAAATAAAGTGCTTTCAGTCTGAAGCCAGAAAAGACTCTCTCTCTCTCTCTCTCTCTCTCTCTCTCTCTCTCTCTCTCTCTCTTTCTCGCTCATTACATTATCCCTGGATATCTCGCACTGCTATGTTCCCCAGACGTGTTTTATCATCGTAGTGAAACCTTCTTTAAGGAGCTCATTCTTCTCTCTCTTTATCACTCCTGTATCGAAACTTAGTCCGACTATGAGTTTATAAGAACTATCATCCCTAAAAAAAACTTCTCACAAACTAGGTAATTGCAAAGAACTAGCAAAATGATGTGCCATATTGATAACATCTCTGTTCTACAAGGAAAGAGCGAATACGTTGGTATTTTTTATGCTTTTATTCCACGTTGGCCATGCGATTACATGACTGCCAACTTGTATTCGTATCAACATATAAATACTGCTTATGTATTACTAATTTGATGTACTAGGAATAATGATAACGTGCTCCGTTTTTTAGCGAAATACTGTATTCATTATATTATTAGTAAAACCTTTTTATTTTGAGATAAAATAAATTCCAATACCTACGCTCAAAAGCACATCGTGTACTCCACCTGGAAGGTATCTTATATAAAAATTATATGTTAATGTTAATTGTGATAGAAGTTATAATCTAAAACTATAACTGAATCCATTGCTATCGCTATGTGAAAGACAATAAGATAACGCTAAAGAGAATGACGATAACATTAGAAAGCGTTTGACTCTGAAACATACAATTCGCTAGCTACAATATTGATCAATATGGATGGCAGAAGTTGAATGCTATGCCAACATATGAATGCACTAATTTATCAGAAGTGATTGTAAATAGTATCGCACTTGCTCAAAAAGCTTTCAGTTGAAATGCCAAATATTCAAAATCAGCAATGAACCAATGGTAAAAAGGTTTAGGAGATACTCAGCCATACAAATATCATGTGTATAGTACACTTTAGTAAACCGGAATTTAAAGGGACATTAATATAATACTTGTAATATTACAAATTATCTTTTAACAAAACAACTGATTTGTCAAGATATATAGTTTTAATGAAATTATTGTTTAATAGAAAATAAAAATATGCAATTCATATCATTAACTTCGTTGCGAAATTAGTCGGAAAAATCAGTAAATTTAGTGTTGACGGAACGTACCGTTTACAGGAAAAGTGAAAAGATACAGCGGTGAGTACAACCAAAAAATTATACCGAGGTTATCTGATATAACGGAATTACAGGTTACTTCCAATAGACACATATGCACAAATGGGTATGAAAATAATCTGGCACATTCGGAATATATTTAAGTTAGATTGTAAAGATAAGTCGTGACATCGATTTAAGGCAAAAGAAGCATCACATACGGAACACATGGGGATCCCGACAAAGTATGTGATTTAAAAATATCCAATTTCAGAGGCGGAAGAAATTCTCTTAATTTGAATTGTGATATTCTCTAATGTTTTAAAACACAAAAAAGGATACAAACTCACTGTACGGTAGAGAAACAGATGTCATGCAGTAATAGTTATAATATGGATTGATATCAAGAACGCTTCAATGTGAGATGTGCTACGCGACTGAATGCATTGGCAACACTCATGTTCTTGGAGCCTCCTTACATGCTATAGAAATACTTTTTTCATTCAGGCTCATACATATGCAGATAATTGAATCTATTCAGCATCATTATATATATATATATATATATATATATATATATATATATATATATATATATATATATATATATATATATATATATATATATATATATATATATAACTCCCTATTCCGGGAAAGCAGCATATATTTTCCAGAGATAGGGTGAATCTTCATAATAAGCATATCATCAAAGAACGTTCTCGTCTTCTCCACTTCCTTTTTCATTACTCAGTCATGTAATTCCAAGAGAACAAAACACATTGTCAGGATGTTCTGGTGAGAGCCATTGAAAAGAATTTTTATAATATCGTTTCTAGGTTGATTATTAACAACAGTTCCAGTATGCTTGTGGTTATGTTCAATACAGAGTTAAATACACTACTCGTATGTACGTACGTGTGTCTGTCTGTCTGTCTGTCTGTCTGTCTGTATGTATGTATGTATGTATGTATGTATGTATGTATGTATGTATGTATGTATGTATGTATGTATGTATGTATGTATGTATCATCTTCGCTAACCAATGTTCCGATATGTAAAACCAATCTACGCTTTGACGGAACGAATAAATATATTGGTGCCTTGTGGATATCATGTGTTGTACCAGTTTAGTATGTAATTGCAACTAACCAATAGCGTGGTGTTCTGTACGTCGGTCGAAAATAATGGAGGCATCTAAACTTTATAAAATAATGTGTAAGTTTATCAACTAGTGTATATATATATATATATATATATATATATATATATATATATATATATATATATATATATATATATATATATATATATATATATCGCAGAGGTAACCTATTACAGGTGTAGTTGAGTGAAACAGATTTAGCAAAACACAGCATTTTCAATTAGCTGAAATATCCATATTAACTGTCATCAGCCCCACATTACTACTCATATCTGAAGCCAACATTTGTTTTAATTTACAATCAAACAAATAGTCTTATTCTAATTGCGCAATTATCTAATAGATTTCGTCATTTCTCGGCTACTAATTCTTATATCCAATGCAGATTTTGGATAATTGGATGAAACCCACTTTCTAGCTGAAACAATGTTATAGAAATGCATTCCTTTAGGCACAAATTAGTGATGATAATTCCAAACAATCAGCACCATGATATGTCATATGGACAACATTTCTGTTCCACAAGGAACAAGCAAATAATTCAGTCTAGTTTTCTTCTACGTTGGCCATGCAATTACATGGATCTGCTCAAAACTGTATTTGTATGAAAATAAAGATACTGCATTTATATTACTAATTTGATGCTCTAAGAAAAAAGAAAAAGGATAAAATGCTCCGTTATTTAAAACTATCTACTTGATTCATTACATTATTAGGAATACCTTCTTATTTTGAGATAAAACAAATTCAAATTACCTGCGCTCAAAAGCACATCGTCTTATCCACCTGGAAGGTATCTTATAGGTAATTTCCATGTTAATATTAATTGTTGTAGACGTTATAATCTAAACCTATAACAGAATATATTGCTAACGTCCTGTGAAAGACACTGTGCTAACTTTAGAGAGAATGATGTTAAAATTAGAAAATCTTGACAATAAAGCATACAATTCGCTAACTATTATATCTGAGATAATTAGATGGTACAGTTTCAGTGCTATGCCAATATCTGAAAGCAAAAATGTCTCAGAAGCGAATGTAAATGTTATCTCACTTGCACGTAACGTTTCAGTGTAAATATCAAATATTCAGAATCAGCAATGGATTCGATGGCCTAATATTTGAGGATGATAATCAGCCATAGAAAGTTTATGTGTATAGCACATGTTAGTAAATAAATAATATATTTTCATTTCAAACAAAAATTTCAAGGAATAATAATGTAACAATGGTAACCTTTACTATGATCTTCTAACAAAACAACTGTTTTGTGAAGAAATATATTTTTAATGGAACTATTGTGTCTTAAAAATGAAAATAAATAATTAATATAATTAACATCGTTGCGAAATTAGTCGAGAAAATCTGTAAATTTAGTGTTGACATAACCTAAGGTAGTACCAGAAAAGTGAAAAAACACCGTGCTGAGCACAAGCGAAAAATAATGACATGGTAAACTGTTGTAACGGAAATACCGCGTACTTCTAATAAACCATGTCCAAGAGTGGATATACAAATAATCTGGCACAGTCGTAATATGCTTAAGAAATTCACCACATAGATCTCAGGTAACAGAAGCATCACAAAAGGAACATAGCGACATCGCTAGGAATTACATGATTTTATTTTAATTTCCAATTCGACTGAGTGTAGAAATTCTCTTAAAATGAATTGTGATATTATTTAACGTTTGAAAACGAAATGATGGATAAAAAAACACTGCTTCAATAATATAAATGTAAGGAGGAGAAACATATCTCACTCGTCGAGTAATAATTTTGACAAGTATTAGGTGTTTAAATACATTTCTTACCCCTCCATGGATGTTATAGAAATGCGTTCATCCAGGCTCATACATGCGCAAATACGTCCATCTAATCCGCATCATGTTATACCTGCCAAACAGCTTACCTATTTCAGAAATTGAGTTATTTTTTGTGATAAACATATCAAAGAACGCTCCCCTCTTCTCCACTCACTTTACCATTACACAGTCATGTAATTCGAAGAGATAAAAGGTAGTGTCAGGATGTTTTCTGCTGAGGAATATCGATACGAAGTATGTTACGATATCGTTTTTGTAGGTTGATTATTAACAACAGTTTAGAATACTTGTGCTTGTGTACAGTATAGAGTTAACTACGGTATGTATGTATGTATGTATGTATGTATGTATGTATGTATGTATGTATGTATGTATGTATGTATGTATGTATGTATGTATGTTCACACAATTCCGGAACCGTTAATTCATTCGAATGGACTACCTCATCGCAAATCATTTACCAATTTTCAAATAATTAGTTACAAGCAACGTATCTACAGATTGGTCTACCAAAGGCAATTAATATTAACATTCGTTTTATGTGCCTTAAAACAAATTTACATAAGCTCGAGGCACGCTTTCCATTCAACTAAAATCTTCGAGGGTCTATCAGAAAGATAGGGAGTTATATATATATATATATATATATATATATATATATATTTAACAATAGTAAGCGACGACTGAGTATATAAGGTGAAGAGGTAAATAATAATGGATCATGAATACGACACCACTATCAAATATTTATAGTTGAGAACAAGTCTTCCTTTCCGCTATGTTATGTTAGATATGAGCAGAAGACAGTCTAACTAGCGACGATTGTAAACATAATTTTCATCCGTGTCTTGAGATAAATAACATTCATGGATAGTTCTCCTGTGCTTGTGTTTCTGTCTGTTTTACATTTAGATACGCAACATTCCTTACCAAACGAAATAACTCAGATACAAACGCTTTGCTCTTACTGCATATTAGTCATGATCTCAGAAGTTTATTTTTTTGTCAACCGGAAGATAGTAAATTTTCCTTGGATCCAGATTTAAATCAATCAACCGTTGTCGTGGGGTTGTGTTTATATCCAATGTAAAATTGCCTTACATTGAGGAAACACTTTCTCGCTGAATGGAGAGAAATAGTGTATCCACTCTATTATTTATTAGGAAAGTCTTCTTGTTTTTTTAGATAAAATAAAGTATCTTCGCTAAAAAATATACTGCATCTGGAATATGGTCGGTATCTTATATAAATTGCTCATTTTTATGTTAATTGTTGTAGATGTTATTATCTAAAAACTATAATTGAATCTATATATAAAGTCATGTGAAGGACGCGGTGCTAACGTTGGAGAGACTGTTGATAAAATCAGAAAGCGTTGACACTGACGAATAAAATTCGCTGGGTACAATATTCATAAAATTGGAGGAGACAATTTCAGAGCTTTGCCAACATGTGAGAGCAATAGATTGGCATCTCATTGGATGCTATATAAATGCTTTCATCCAGGCTCATATAGTTGCAAATAATTCCATCTAATCTGCATCAGTATGTGACTGGAAAACAGCAGGTCCGTTACAGAAATGGACTGATTCTTCATGATGAAGATCTAAAATAATACTCTCTTTATCCCCACCGCTTTTACCATTATTCAGTCATGAGAAAATACAGTGTCAGGGTGTTCTCTGTTAAAAACATTTGATAAGGATAATGTTATGATAAAGAACTTGAGTTGATTAACAACAAATCTAATTTGCTTGTGATTGAATTCAGCATTGAGTTACCTACGGTATATATGTATGTATGTATGTATGTATGTATGTATGTATGTATGTATGTATGTATGTATGTATGTATGTATGTATGTATGTATGTATGTATGTATGTATGAATGTATGTATGTATGTATGTATGTACTTGCTTACCAGCACTGTGTTTACATATTGTTTAATAAATGCAAACGATAAAGGTTCGTTAATATATAACCACTAAGATAAACAAATTACAGTAGGGAGCAATTCTTCCTTTTTACCCGATCATGTCATGTTAGATCTGAGGCTAAAATAGTCTTACTAGTGACGCTTGTAAATGTATTTTTCGTCCTTGTCTAGATATTAATAACAGTCAACATTTCGCTCGTGCTTGTGATTATCTTTGTGATATATTTAGATCTGGAACAGTTCGTACCGAATGGAATAACTCGTATAACAACGCTTTACTCTTAGTGCATATAAGTGATGATCTCATAATTTGTATTTGTGTCAACCGGAAGATAGTATTTTGTCTTCGGTTACAGATTGATATCAATCAACCGTTCTGGTGCGATTGTTTTGATATCCAATTCAAAATTAGTATAAATTGATGAAACACTATTTCTAGCGGAATAGATGATTCAGAAATGAATTCCGTTTGGCACAAACTAGTGCTGACAATTCCATCCAATCAGCACCAGGATGTTCCAGATGGAAAACACTTCTGTTCCACACGGAAAGAACGAGTAATTTGGTATTGCTTACTTGATTTCTTTTTGCGATGTCAATCCGATTTCAAGGCTCTCGTCAATTATATTTGTATCAACATGAAGATACTGCATATATATTAGTTACCAATAATGTGATGTTCTATGTGATAGCAAAATAATATATTGCTCCGTTTAGTAGAGAATTATTGTATTCACTCTAAAGAAATTTTAATATCTGAGCTCAAAAGCCAGAAACACCATTTTACTGCTTGAAATAACTGAGTCAATTCAATAAGTCCTGTGAAGGACACTGTTTTAAAATGAGACAGACTGCTGACAGTTATAAAGTGTTGACAATGAAAAATGCAATTAACTTGGTGCGATATTGATTAAAGTCGAAGAGACACTTTCAGTGATATACCAACCACTGGGTAGAGTCATTTATCACAAGGGGACAAAAAACATTAATCACATTAATCTAAAATGTTCAGTGCAATTGAACAAAATTATAAATTCTAAATGAAATGATGGTCTATGAAGTTTACAATGATAATACAGATGGTTGGGATCTTATGGGTAATCAGGAAGACATGTTCACATTTTGGTAAATACATAATCTATTTGCACTATATATCCGGAACGTAAAGGATCATAAATTCAATAAGTAGTATGAGCAATAGGCTGCGTATCACCGATAAATGAACTGCGGTTAACTGGTATAACGGATATACCGCTTATCTCTGTTATAGATGTATGCATAAATGAATATGAACATAAGTTGTCACATTTAGAATATCGTTGATATAGGAATGTATGATATAGTGCAATCTTTAAAATAAATCCGATACAAATCTTAGATTCTATTTCATATCAGTACGACAGAGAAACGTGTTATGAGTAAATTTAATCAAAGAAATTAATAATAAACGAGGTAATTATTGTTCGAAAACTGTATGCTATAATAACTGAATGCTATATTGTATAAGTGTAAGGGGTATAATGATCCAATGAGAAAAATTATTACCAATTCGCCAATAAAATATTTTCCAAATACAACAATTTCCAAAAGGGTTGTAGCTACTAAATATAACAATCGGCAACATAAAGATTTAGAGATTATAGAAGATTAGTATGTAGTGGTAGAAATGTTAGAATCGTTCTTTGGCGATTAATTTTTATTGCTTTTTTGCCATTAAAAATCTGTATGTAAAATAATGTATAATTTCATTTGAGGAATGATGCAAGTATTTTAAAGTGATGTGGCCGGTTTAATGATCTTTTCGTTCTCCTGTTTTCCTTCTTTTGAATCCCTAAAGCAGATTTTTAGGTCATTCAATATCCTTAAATCGTGGTCGCAAATTAATTTATATCAGGTATTGCAACATGTGCATTATATCAAATATTGCGCAATCCAGCATTAATAAAGTAGTAGCAGAGTTGGCGAATCGGACAAATTTGTAGAGGCCGTCGATTCGGCAAACCAAAGCTTACTCGAAAATCGTTAAAAAAAAGCGTCGATTCGGTAAACCAACGCTTCCTCGAAGACGCCAGCGTCGTTGTCGCGCCCCCTCTTCTGCTATGTGGTTAACCGAATATTTTATCAAGTTCGACACGATATCGCGTCCAAGGATCTGATAAATTTATCGTCACAAATCCGTGTGGGATTGACTGAGCGTGACTAAAGAAATTTCTAAATCGATTATGATCCATATCACCTAGGCACCAAGTTTACCAAATATTTCTAAGAGTATGTGTGTCAACTCCGTTGAATATACATAATAAATTGCAGTTATCTCTGATCACTTTTGGTATTTGAGTGTATCGTTGAGTGACATATATCATGTCGGTGTTTTTATGTCTGCCTCTGGAAAATATCCTAGCAGGATTCTTTTGATTGTCTAACATAACATCATCATATACGACTAAGTTAATACTTCCATCGATATCATCAATGCTCGGTGCTTCTTCGATATCGGTTATAAATTCAATAATACCTTCGCCGTTGATTTATATTGCTCTCTCGTTAGCATCCTTTAACACGTTGTAACATCTCTGATCGTCTACACTCGGGGCGACCAAATACAACTTATTCCATTTCATCCATTTCGTTATCAAATTAAGTAGCAGCCGTGTCTTGCCACTTCCAGATGGTCCGATTATAATCATTCTAATTGAATTCGGCAATATCGCATGGTGTTTAATAGGTTCCCGTCGTCAGATAGCTGAATAATCAATTACATTCATATTCAAATAATATAAATAAATTATGGATCTATATTGTGTGAAATGTAACATGTATATTGAAACAGATCCTGTCGAAGAATCACTTACAAAAGGTAAACAACAAGTACTATTTGGAGTTTGTTATGATTGCGGCACCACGAACACTACATTTGTTAAGCGAACCCTCGACGCCAATAATAAATTCCGCTCATACTGTGTGAAATGTGAAGCACGTACTGAAACAGACTTTATAAAAGCTAAACAAGTACTAATCGAAGTTTGTTACGAATGAGGCACCACAAAATCTACATATGTTAAACGGGACCTCGACGCCAGTGGCAAACCAATGAATCACTTCCATTAGATATAAAGATTAATAATCTGGATCTATACTGTGTAAAATGTAAGGTACGTATTGGCACAAATAACTTGACGACGATTACAACTAAAAATAATCGAAATGCGACAACTGGTAGGTGTGTACAATGTAGTACAAAAAAATGTAGATACAAAAACGTGGAGGTGATATTGCAGCCAAGTTAGTAAAACTCCAGGGAACACCATGGGTGAAGTACCCAGGGGAAAAACATCTTCCAGGGTATAGTTGTTGTGGACCAGGGACTAGACTCGATATCAGACTCGATGATCAAAACCAACCCCGACCGGGTGAATATCCAATAAACGCAATCGATAAGGCGTGTCATGCTCATGATGTTGCTTATAAAGTAGTAATCTGCAACACAGACATCTCGCAGATATAAAATTAATTCATGCGTTGGATTCTATCACTGATAAATCCTTCAAAGAAAAGTTGGCTTCATGGTTAGTAAAATCGTCTATAAAAGGTAAATTGATGTTAGGTGCCGGTAATTAATAATAACATGGAATCTATTTATTATTATCCAAAAGGATACTGGCGGGGTAAAGCAGCAATCGGTAAACTCGCTAGCGCAGCAGCGGTGAAATACACTACAGCGGCTAATTGGTTATCTAAACAGGCGATATGGCAAATTTATCTACCGCAGCCAAAACAAATTACGCGCATTTTAATGTGACCGCTCCTAATGAAGTTCATCAAGTTGATATATTATTTCTGCCACATGATGGTGGTTACAAATACGCGTTAACTGTAGTTGATGTTGCTAGTTGATACAAACAAGCAGAACCGCTAAAGACAAAATCATCAACTGAAGTTGCTTATGCATTTGAAAGGATTTATCGGCAGGGTCCTCTGCGCTGGCCAAATCTATTACAAGTTGATCCTGGCAAGGAATTTCAGGGTGCGGTTCTATCAACGATGAAGAATCATAATACCGCGTTACGACGAGGACATACTGCACTACATCGCGATCAGGCAATTGTTGTACGATTTAATCGTACACATGCTGAGCGGTTATTTGGATATCAATACGCGAATGAATTTATTCAGGATAAACGATCTCGTGAATGGGTCAAGAGATTACCAGGCGTAATTACCGCGCTGAATAATGAGGTTACTCGAACGATTAATATGAAACTAACAACGCGATTAAAAAGAAGTATATTCCTGTAAAACCACAAAAAGATTTTTCAAAACAACCAATACTAGGCAATATCACTGTAAGATATTTATATGAAACAGGAGAGCTCGAAGGTGGTAAAAAAGAGCTACTGATCCTATTTGGAGTGTCACCGTGCATAAAATATCTAGTATAACACGATCAACGGGTAGACCGGCAATCTATAGATTGGATTCAACTGCTCATCAGCGAGGATTTACTCGTGAACAATTGCAAGTAATACCCGAGGACACTCAATTACCTCCGCATGGTCTTAACTAGCACCTCTTCGTGTGCTGCATTCAAGCCAAGTCAGCATCACATTATCTCTAGTATGACCTACGCTGCTATCTTTTCTGTCTACGGTAAATTGGCGAGGATCTTTATCCGACAAACACCAACGCATTATACAATTGCAACTCGCGCAGTGATTATTCAGTTGTTGCTTCAGCGTAATTATTAATTCAGCATCAATATCAAATTCTCTATTTTTTTTATCCTGTTGTTTATAACCGGAGAGTTTATTTATGATTATTTCAACGCTGACAATATCACTTATTGTAGTGTCAGTATCGTCTAAAACAACTCTTCGAAGCCGATTTATTCTTCGTACGCTGGACACTGCGAGATAAACTTAATTTAGCCACTCGATGTGATTATCTACCATCCAAACAATTGTATCGGATATAGTCAATCCCTGTGAAGAATGTATCGTCGCTGCGTAACCTAGCGTCCATGGGGATTTATCAGCGCGCAATGCATCTTCGCCAACATTGATATCAACCAGCACAATATCATTTAACACTAAATTCTGCTTTTCACGCTGTCAAGGAATATCAACTTCAATATTCTGTTTTCGTGTATCTGAAGGCCTATAACAATACGGTGTTGGAAGTGTTGCAAATTTTTCCGTTTATGCAATTCAAATAACTTCATCTGAAGTGTGTCTCTGACTATTTTCTACTTGCCACTATCAAATCGTTTGGTCTCCACGCTTCCCAAAAATCTTTTAGTGCTGTTTCCGAAATTATTTCACGCGCTATTTCACATTGGATTCTATCCGGTTGTAATCTGATTAGTTTCTTGAACTCGTGTAATTGTTCATGAAGTGCTCTATGATCAGTACTAATTTCTTCATAATAGTCTACAAAATTCTTCAGCCAATCATGCGGGAATAAACTGACAAATGTTGGTGGTTGACCATGATCGCCGCACATTATTACTTTTGTATTCGCTAGCAATAACGAATCAAGAAATCTTTGTAATACATCTAATGACACCGTGCATATCTCATCCCAAATAATGACTTCAGGAAAATATTTCTCGCCCATTCGTTCAGGAGTCCATTCGTCACCTTTCCATCGAAAGAAACTGTGATAAGTGCTTGCATTAATTCCCCGTTGTTTCATCTCTCTGGCAAGTCTGTGTGTTGGTGTTAGTACAATCATATTTGATTTCCCACGAATAATTCAATCGCACGAGTCCTCTTTCCCGACCAGCCACAGCCGTTCAAATAACTGGTTTTATACCTGCATATTGGATCAGATATCTGCGGTGCATTAGATAGTTCTGATATCTGATTATTTTTCAAATATTTATCTTCAATCGTAACATCTGCTGATTTGGAATAGTCACGCAGTATTTCCCGCTTAATTCTCCATGATCTCCAACTCGCGTCAGAATTAGTGAATTTGGACACTGCTTCGCTGTGTTTCGCGTCTATATAAAATCAATCAATAGCTACTCTAACTGCGGTGTCAGGAAATCTATTTATCATCGAAAATAAATTGATAGAAGCATAAGCCAGCATAGATGCCCTCAAATGTGTATACTGAAGACTGTTTCCATCGTTGTAAGTAACAATTGTACCCAATTTGGCTCCATCGGATAAGAAAGCGTCTTTACGATCCACGTATATACCCTTAGATGTTACATCTGCGATTATAAAGTCGTATTCAACACTATCTATAATCAATTGTGAAGAATATCGTGTATTGTTGTATTTTCCACCCTGCGTGAATGTACCGATTATTCTTCTACCGAGTTCTTTTGCGTCATTATTTCTAACTTCAAATAGCTGTTCGGACCATTTTACGATATATTCTTCGTCGAGATCGGGAAATTGTTTTCTATTTTCGCTGATTATACTATCTAGATTAGGTTGTGGTAACCAGACTTCAGTCTGAGCTCGATATGATATAATCGCTTCACTGACAATCAGTGATATCAGCATTCTACAACCAATCATATACCGTAATAGCACTATTGGCATCCAGTGTTTTTCAAAGATATGTCTACCAATCCAGATATAACAGCACGGATGAAGTCCTGTAGCTAATTCAAATGATACCATACGAGCGAATCCGGTTAAATCAAGATCACGCAGTGACCCATTAATCGCAATACGGGTCATCTCGTGTGCGGATATGTCCAATTCGCTTGAAGTACTTAGCACACTCTCCGTACCCGAGAAAACTCCCGGGATAACACGCGACTATATCAACCGAAATAATATTTTTAGGGTCGTATTTTGTATTCCATAATCAACTATGGTTATATTCCACGCAGATTGATTTGATGTCTGTTAGAATATCAGCTCGCGTTGGTTTCCACATGTTTTTCTTTCTCGCAAAATGAGCTGCAACCGACGGAATTGGAAAACAGTTTGTTAATAATTGTTCGTCGTGTTCTCTTGAAAAACCAGTAGCTAGTTTTTTCATCGTGTCATAGAGTGCTTCAGTGAGGTATAATTCTCCATTGGATCTTGCAAATTGATCGAATCTGCCCTCTTCGTGCTCAAAACTGTGAAGTAACCACACGGACACATGATCGTTTTTACCCAACTGGTAAATAAAATCAAATAATTTTTTCTCAGAGAATTCTGGAGAGAACTCCGCGGGTATATATTTTATTGTTCGTGTTCGCGGAAATATTGTTACCGCAGGTGTCCACGCGTGTTCGTTATGATCAATAATTTTGATTGGGGCTCCTTTTTATTTATATTTCGATTCGTGTAATAATTCTCCTGTTATCGTCACTACGGTTATTGGGAATCTTAATGACGTTTCTAATTTGATTATATCCTGAATTGTAGCCCCCAGCTCCTTCACTGTTAGCCCCAATTCATTTATACTTTTGCGTCTTAGATCAGTCAGTTTGTTTCCACGAAGCGCATTTGTGAATTGTTCTATTATTCGTTCTGCTACACAATTCTACGATGATAGTTTCATGGGGTTTAGTTTTTCAATACTCGGTTTATCATTTAACGGATATATCCCATAAACAACTGCTTTTGTAGTATGGTTTGTCCATTCCAATCAAAATTCCTGGTTTGGAATCTTGACTCACAGTGACAATTTTTAAATCGTTCAAGATGGGTTCGTATTTATCTCTGATAATCCAATCTCCAGTGTATGAACGGATAATGAATTTTATTCGAAAAAAATACCTTTTTCGCCCAAGATGTCGTTCATTTCTTTTTTCGTTCATGGTAGCATCAACACTACCATCAATTCGAAATGTTGACCAACAGTGAGATGCTCCATCCCGCTTGAATTCATTAAAACAATCACGGATTTTACCCAATATGATTCTATCACCTATTAGATTCTTTGGTGCTACGGAGACTCTATCGAGATTGAATTTAGCATTTTTCCAGGGCTTAATTTTCGATAATCTCTCGAACTCCTTCATGCTATAATTAAAACAAGTATTTAAATAGATAATTTATATATAATAAATCATTGCAAATGGCTTATGATTGGATCAGTAACCCCGTGTAGCAAATCATGGAGAAAGGAGTTCTGTGGATATCATTTGCAAAACGTTCGTAACGGAAGTCTTGGCCCGGTCGCTTGCCTACGATGTGGTGTAGGGGTGCTTGGTAACTCACAGTTGTGTCTCAGTTGTGGTGGTAAGCGATACAGAGAGCTGAAGCGTTATTATGATAAACGAACTAAGAATTCCATCAATGACTCTAACCCTGACTTTGTCAAAATCATAAGAACACCCCAAGACTACATTGATAGATTCTCAAGTAATGTAATAATTCAACGAAACAATGAATCAGACAAACAATAGTATAGTATATAAATGAACCAAGAATTTCGACCACACCCTGTGATTGCAAACTATGAGGCATCCCGTGATGGTATTGTCAGAAACTGCAGACTGAGGAATCCAGTTGGTTCTGACAATGTTATTGGGTATTTGAAGTTTAATGCTGTAAGGAAAGCGTATTACAATCATAGATTCGTATTCTATATGTTTAATGGATTGATCAAGGATGGGTTTGTAGTTGATTACATTGATTCCAATCCAAGGAATATTTCTTTGAATAATCTTTAAGCTGTTACACAGAGTGTGAATTCCAAACCAGGAAAGACTTGAAAATTCTTGAAAAATGCGAGACCTGTAAAATCTTTTAATACAACAACTAACAAACAAATTGTATTGCAATCTATGTCCGAAGCCGGTAGATATTTTGATATTTATACAGCCTCAGTACGATATGTTGCAGCGGGAATAACCCGATCTGCGATTTCCCCAAAAAAACGGACAAAGAATTCAATTTTCATATGTCTAACTAGATTTCATTTTGTACTATTGTATTGGTATTAAGGGAAATAACTCGTGCGGGCATATGCTACGGCTTATGAAAGAGTTACAGATCTCAATATTTTTTTTGAAACACTGTGTCATCTGATTTCCGATTGGCTGTTATAATTGTCATGATTCTCAGCGGAGACAATCAATTATCTGTTTTTGTAAGAAAACGAATCAAATACGCAGTGTTTACAAACAGTTGTATTCTCTTTTTAGTGTTTTTTCAAGTATTGTCTTGCTTAAATGCTGTTAATAATCATTATTAAACACATGAAAGATATAGCGCTCACACACCTTTGTGTTCGGCTTTCATATATAACTAGCTTATATACCATGTCGTCTGTTATATAATTGGGCTTTAGCGTCCAAAATCATACGTGAACTAATCGTACAACCTACACACTATCTACGGTGTGTGGATACTTTTGGATCCATACAACCTTTGATTTAATCTGGGTTGTATGATTGGTCACGTATGAATATAGACCCGCCCATCATCATCATCATCATCATCCATACATTCATTCATTCATTCATTCATTCATTCATTCATTCATTCATTCATTCATTCATTCATTCATTCATTCATTCATTCATTCATTCATTCATTCATTCATTCATTCATTCATTCATTCATTAATACTACACCATTGACGTAATTTATTGTACAACCGCCATGGGTTGCTTGTATATATCTATATATGTATATAATTACCTTGTGACGTCCATTCATCAAACGTATCCTCTTGTAGGTCTAACCCGCTATTTGGGGAATTAAACCTACTCTTAGGGGAATACGTTTCATGACCTCTGGGCCCAGTTAGATGAAAATACACCTGACCCGACCCTATGAGATGTGTTGTCGTATATGTATAACCTCTGGGCGCCCTCCGATGAAAATACACCTGAGGGAGTCATCTGAGGTGTACTGTCTTATATATGTAACCTCTGGGGGCCTCCGATGAAAATACACCTGAGGCACCCAAATTTGGTTTACAATATATATTTCTATATTATCACATAATCTCTGGACGTGAGTAAAATGTAATAATACACTTTGCCACGGACATGATTCAAATATCATCATATATCATCGCATAATACGTACAAAGATGACCAAGCACCTTAGTACGGACAGGGTTTATTTTTGAAAAAATATATATTTTTTATA
Source organism: Unio delphinus (assembly GCA_029339505.1). Classification (NCBI taxonomy): domain Eukaryota; kingdom Metazoa; phylum Mollusca; class Bivalvia; order Unionida; family Unionidae; genus Unio; species Unio delphinus. The sequence goes on from JAQISU010000008.1 coordinate 23,634,854, forward strand.
TTGGAAATATATATAATTATATAAAATGAATTCTGAAAATACCGATAAGATTATATCCGAGATTTCAAAATTAAAACAAAACAAGAGATTAAATTATCTAATAATATCAACCATGACCAAATTATGTCTGACTTTCAAGATATAGAATACGGTATTATAACTAACAGATATATGCTGCCAAAGAAGTATGCGCTGATAAAAGAAATCCAGACTTCTATTCTCGACTCTCTTGCATTCTGTAGTGACGTAAGTGTGTTTGTCTAGTTATTTACTATCGTGTAAGGAATACGAAGAGAACTGGGCCGGGATTATGAATTGAAAAAGGAGGTTAATTCGAAGATTAGAAATATACGAGCGTTAATTCAAGAAAATGAAAAACCCCTTTAGATACCTCTGGTTGTATAACTAAGGATTTGACATGTATAGCGCGTTAGTAAAATTCTCGCTATAAATACATCACTGCATGGACAGATTTTGCAAATACAATGGAAGGTATGTGCACTCAACTGTAATCAAGACCAGCTTTAATCAATGAACAAGAAAGTAAATTGCCTGTAGTGAAACTGAAAAATATTTTAGTGAGTGGGTTTTGTGTGTTATTTTTGTGTAATTTTTCATTGATGCTTGTCTGAGTCTAGTTAAAACGTAGGAATCATTTGATGATGACAAAAGCACTACATCATGCATAAAAATCTCTTCGAGATTCAAATTGGAAATTGCTTTACTGTTTCAATAATGGTAAACGAAGCTTTAACAACTAGATTAGCAAGGGAAAGATTAGCGTCAATTAGAAAGTATATACCCGTACGCAATTCCGTACGGGAAAAACTTCAAGCTAGACAGAGTCTTCAGATCGATTATTCCGATGATACGAAACAATTGTTTAGACCAATTACCACTGCAACGAAAGGGGTAATATCAACCACTGAGCGAGCTATATACGGAGATGTCCCAAAGGAAGGATCAAGAAAAGAAGCTCCTGTACTTCCTGTACTTGAAAAAATATCAGCAACATCTAAACAAACAAAAAAATCTTGAAGAACACTTCCTGGTGATATAATAAATGCTACAAGACAAAAAGAACAACAAGAACAACAAGAACAACTAGCCGATATTGATATTAAACCACAGCCGCCTGAACCCAAAGCACCACTTGCAGAAGAAGATTTTATCACACCGATTGGATCACCAGAAGAAGAAAAAATTGAACTACCAGGTGATATTCCTATTATCCCACCACAAGAAAAGGGTGGACGAGTTACATTCAATGACAAATTTCGTCCGGGTAAATTTGATGAATTAAAAAGTATAAAATTTAATTCTATGGAAGAATTAGCTAATTTCGTCGTTAGGAGTTTTCATCAGAGAAAAAATTATATCAGCGATGACTATAATCTACCTGATAGAAAAAAAATGGTATAATGGATTATATCGTATAATGGCAGATGTATCTCAGGCATCGAAGAAAGTTTCTACGTGTAGGGAATATATGGCAGCAATAGAAAACGCTGAATCATCTCCAACAATACAATCGTAATCAGGATTTTTAGATTACCAGAGCAATCAAAACTTTTTGATATAACACAATCCTCTTCACAAGGCGCAATTGGTAGAACTAAAAAGTAAATATAACGGGATTTTCTCATAGCGGCCCAAGTGGGGTATCAGGTAGTGGTCTAGTTTGTTGTCCTGGTAATATTCTTGGTGATATAGCACGATTAGAAATAACTCACCGGATATAATTAATGAAGCAGCTGATATCTGAAGGCGGTTATTTCAAGGCGGCGTCATGGATATTCATATATATCGAGAGATCATTGACCAGTTAGTAGACGGTTATCACAGCGATTAACGTAGCATCGACGATATGATATCGTCGTCAAGCCTCATTGTACAAAAACGCCAATGGGACATTATAATACCGTAATCCATATAATTTATAAAATCGGCTATAAAAACGTCAGATATATAATAATCTATATAATCAACCCAATTATAAATTATTCTTCTATACGAATCCTTTTCAAAGTATCCACTATAAATTACTAAACTTGATAAATCATCCGTGAACGCCTTTTTGTCTCCGGACATATAATAAAATTTACGTGTAAGCTCCCTCTTGAAGTTTTGTTTCGAATTTTAAAAAAAATATCATTGTATGCTAGTTCTTTAATGTTATTATCACCTATTAATACAAAAAACCTGATTGTGCATAGTATTTAGTATGTGGGTTATAACCGATAAATCCCCACTGTACCATGTTATAATATCATTTGAATTACTAGTAATTAAATAAGAATGGTCATACACTACAACCATGATAAACCAACCAGCGTCTATGTAGTAAACTCACGATTTCCAGTTTATAGAGCGTATTATGGTGATGTCTCGGTGATACAATTGCAGGGTTATTTGCAAGAATGGCTCCAAAAGTAGCGCCGCTAGCAAAACATTTATCTATGAAGGCCATTGATGTTATTCGTGATAAGGGTATTAGCGCTGTTGGAGATGCTGCCGGAAAAGCATTTTCCGCCGCGAAGGATAAACTAACATCGCTAGTTCGACGGCGAAGGAAACTGGGACCACTATCATCTACAACAGTGACGCCTGCAAGTGTTAGTAAAATAATAAATAATGCAGTAGATCAGAAACTGGCGTCGCTGGCGACTTCGTTGACAGCAAGTGACCAAGATAACATAACCGCAAATATGATAGAGGGAAGTGGCTCAAAACCACGAAGTGGTCGACACCGATGATTTAGATCAATGAATATATAATAAATTGTTCAAACGGTCACCAGATCCAGCATTTTATATGGACGCCCCAGTGCGCGAGGATGATTCTGTACGCGATTATCAATTTTGTTGTTATCACGCAGTGCAACCGGATCTTTGATCAAGAATCGAACTTCAGATCCATGATACCAGTAAATACTTTCTACCGTTTGAATTGTTTATCAAAGTAGAAGGAGAACTTCTACAAGAAAATGATACAGCATACGCAGATGACCAAAATATCCGAGTTGGATTTGTCAATAATGGTATCATGGCGCTATTTGAAAGTGCAAGATACATGATTGATGGAAGAGAAATTGAATCCATTGAACGTGAAGTTGATGTTGACACAGCAATAATAGGGTTAGCAAGATATTATGATGATTATACAAGATCGGCAGGCCCATCTATTCTAAGGATATTACTGATCACCCTGAACATGTCCAGTATACTAAATTACGAACACCAGTGGCTACTGGAGTCGCTGATAAACCAGATAATACTTTTGAACACGAAGCAAGACCAGCTAGGACAACCTAGGATTTGCAACACGCGTAGCAACATTGAAAAGACCACATCGACAATTTTCATGTACAATTCCACTGCATCATATTTTCGGATTCTGTAGAAACGTCCGAAAAGTTATCTATGGAGGAAAGCATACGGTAGTACTCGTGCGAAAGGGTACTGATAATAATGCAATCTGGCGCAGTGCTCTTGTTGCTGCCGGTAAAGTCGTTTTAACAAAACTATCATTATGGATGCCAGTGTTGACTCCATCAATTACCGCAGAGGAAAAATTACTATCATTTATGGACCAAGGAGGAAAGTCGTTGCTGAGTTGGCTATCAGTGACCACAGATACTATAGATTCTAATATTGATGGTACACTTACATGGCATCTAGCATCAAAACAAGGTGTTTCGGCTCCACGTTATATATTTATTGCGCTACAGGATAGAACGCGATTAAACAATCAACAACGTAGTCATATGATATTTGATCAGTTAGGCGTTAATGAAGTCTCACTGAGAATAAACGGACAACAGGAACCATCCGAGGATATACTACTCGATTACAACGCTAACCATATCACCCGCGTGTATCATCGTCTGTTGACATATATGGCGCGTGATCAAAATGTCGATATTGGTCTGCAAATATCACAATTGGATTTTAAAAATCTGTATCCGAGTTGATTTCAGCAGCGGCCCCAGCGGTGGCTAAAGCGGTGGCGTTAGGAGACGTTGGTACCGCGGCAGGAATGGCACTAAAGAAAGCAACTGGAAAGGGATATAAAAAAGAAGGGAAAGGGTCTAAGACTACCAGAAACCCCGCATTCATGGTACAGCGGAAATGGTCTGAGAATCCCAGGAACGGTTTACTAACTCGAGAACCAAAGGTTCGATCACCAATGTCAAATTTTGATTTACTAGATGCTGCTAAAAAGCTCGCGATTAAAAACTTCAGAGGTATCTTTATGAAAGATCAGTTGCCGGCACAACCAAACAGATCCGAAACCGGTATCATTAATCTCGCTAACAGCACCGGACCCAGAACTCACTGGGTTGCATACGCGATTGATCTCCGCGTGATTGTTCATTTCCATTCATAATGGATTAGAGCCGCCTAAAGAATTTATGCGTTATATAAACCGCTTAAACACTCCTCGTTGGTATTTCACGATACCAACAGAACAAATGAATGACTCACTAATATGCGGCAACGAAGTATTAAATGTCCTTTACGCTATTTCAACATCTGGAAAACCACCTCCTCGGGTCGTAAATGAATACACGAGTAGATCGAAGAGATTTTAGAGAAATAATTAGTTTTACAATAACATGATTGATATTTGGGGGAGATCTTTATCAGCGCTGAAGAAACCAACCGAAGAAATATCTGCAACCGGTGATATAAAAAAATAATCGAAAATGAAATAGCTGAGACGTTGAACTTAGCAAGTGTTGATCCCAATGAAATAGTTGTATTTCAAGATCGTCAGGGTAAATTGAAAACTAGTAATGTTTCCCTGGATGATATTTTAGCTAAACAACGCAACGCAGTTGAAGACACTATCGCGCTATTTTCCGATCAGGGTAAACTCAAACCAGGTGTACTTGTTTCGACGATTACAGATAAATTAAGATCTCTCGATGGAAAACAATTAAATTTAGAACAATCTATTATAAATTTCATTGGCAATCCACCGGTAACATCACCAAAACTTTCATCGATAAAAACCGCCATGGACGATTTAATACAGCTTGATAACGAACAAGAAACGTCATCGTGCCTTTTTTTGGAACTCCGCCGACCGTCGCGAAATCACTCGCGGATATTAAAAATTCTCTCAATGAAATATCCGACATTTATCGGCAAATAGAAGCTATCAACACTGATATTAAAACGACCAACGATATTATGAAAGATGATATGCCGAAGATGATAAAAATACTTGAAAAAACAAAAATCCCTCATGAGAGAACCAACAACGTAGTATACACAATTCAACACGGATCATTTGCGTGGACACCTACAGATAATATATTGAGCATCACTGCAACCGTCAAAGGTATTTATCGATTAGCACTAGTGACGCCGACTCATTTTAATATATCATCGTCGAGTTCATCTGGGGTCAACAATACGATATCAACGATCATCGACTAATGTACAACTGATCGATTCACAATAACATCCATTGATAAAAATTTGGCTAGGGTTTCTGTAACATGGTATGTGGAATTCGTAGCGGATTTAAGTAAACAACTAAATTTGAAGTCGTAAACGATTTTAAAATAACATGACATCACAATATTGTTATGACATCGTCAAAGAATTTCAAACGGAACTCAAAACTCAATCTGAGGAGTACCGAATAAAAATGAAAAAATACCGACGAAGAATCATTGCCATCGATGTAGCTGTATACTCGCTGACTGATGTAATCGCCGGCGCTGGTATTGCTATATCATCAGTTGTTCCGATTTGTATGTCCGCGGTGTCAACCGCAGCTGGAATAGCCTCCGCGATAGCAAAAAAAATATCGTGTTCTCAACAAAAACTGAAGGATTACACTGTTAGATATGCTGCGGTATCTCGCGCGTACTCGCAATTATCTAAGTTTACAGCGTCGTCACTCAACGACACGACAATAACTGAGGATGAGTTTTCGAGAATAGTTCAGTTGTACGAGTCAACTATGTTAGAATTAGAGCGCGACAACAATAATAACAATGACAACACCGCAAGAACTACTTCAACGAATAGTAGAAAATACTGAACCGGTGAAAACAAGCATGATATCAATAACCTAAAAAAATCCTGAATTCAGTGTTAATTTCCCTACTCCGATTCCTATGAAGGAGATAGCGCTAGCAAAACTACGAGTGTATCACAGTTGGCCCAATATCAGATCGGTAGCATTTGGTGGTCAACAACCGAATAATTCTTTGGTGTTTGCGAGTAAGAATAAAGAAGACGGGACTCCAGACTGGAACGTCGTTTCGCTACCATCAGGATCATACCATATCGAACAAATCAATAATGAATTACAGCGTAGAATAAAATCCATTACAGGAAAAGAATCAAAAATCGCTATAACAGTTCATGAGCCAATACTATCATCCGCGATTGAAATAAACTCGCCCGGGTATGTAGTAGATATTTATCAGAGTTCGATAAGAACAATACTGGGACGGCCTGAAATACCATCTCAGACATCTTATCAAATACCCGAATCACAAATATCTGATTATGTCACCAGCAGAATAAAACCCGATAATCCAATAAAAAGTTATGACGAATACAATAAGTTGAAATTTTTCACTGAAATGATAGACGATCGCGCTAATAGATATTATCAAACTCGACAAGATGAAATCGTTAAAAATTTCACAGCGATGACTAATGATTTTGCGTTGCTGTTAGTATCTATCGAGTCTGGTACTCTCATTCGAGATGAATTATCAGCGTTGTAGAAACATGTAATAAAATCATCGACGACATGGAAATATATAATTTGAATATTATTCAAGAGGTATTAGGTGACGATAATCATAAAACAAAAACAGAATTTGCAACAAAGTATAATATACACATAGAATATATTCCTCATTTTAAGATTCCAGGACATAGTGTCTCAGTTATGAAAGAATCTCTTAGATACGCCATCGATAATGGTTTCAAAAACATCCACGACGCATGGAAGAAATCGCCACAATCACAAAAAACAATAATCCTCAATATAATAATGACCCAGACGGCGGTGGTAGGCATATCGCTCCTCAAAATGTGAATCTATCCCCGGTGATAGCATTAAATTTAGTATGTGATGTTATCGAAGGAAGCTATCAAATAAATCTTGAACGATCAAATCAAGCTCAGCAGGGATATATTTTATACTCTTTTGCGCCAACAGCTCCACCCGGATTTCTAATAATTGAGGACCCAACTAATCCAGTTTATATGCAATGTCATAATAATTCGTTAACGAAAATTAATTTCAAACTCACTGACCAGTCAAATAATCTAATTGATCTACGAGGTGAGGTCCTACAAATTAGTCTGTTTGTAAAATCCTGAAAGACTTTCATCGTAAAGAATTGTTAACCCCATAGCAGCAGAGGGTGCGCGACAACGACGCTGACGTCTTCGAGGAAGCGTTGGTTTACCGAATCGACGCTTTTTTACGATTTTCGAGGAAGCCTTGGTTTGTCCAATCGACGCCTCTACAAAGTTGTCCGATTCGCCTCCTCTGCTGCTAAAGTAAATCGCAATAGTTGAAAACCTAGATGATAATTAAATAATTAAGCATGCTACCATTTTGGCTATATGCGCACATTATTAATATAAATCAAATTGTATATTGCATACCTTAAAAGCTATATTATATAGTAATGTTCAAAATTTGTAGATTTCTACCTTCCTACTTGATTCATTATTCTGTTCGTGATAAAGTCATGTGTTCCTGAAATGCCCCCAAAATTGTAAACATTATGAGAATATACTTTACACTGGCATCGTAGATAAAAAGTGCCCGAGTGCCGAGACATCACGTCGAATTAGAAATGACTATACACACCCAGTATATGTCTTTTGTTCTTGATCACTTATTGTGTTCCATAAGTCAAACGAAATTGGAATTATCCACCTCTGAAAAACAGCGTTTATAAACGATTCGGGATTTTGTGCTTTTTATGTCTTTATGTGACACAACTCAACAAGTGGCACCTAATGAGTACCCACTTCTAATTATCACATGGCTAGATCTTTTTGTTCATTAGTTGTATTGTTCACAACATTAGCTGCATTGCTAGAATACAATTAAATGCGTTTTACAGACACTTCTGTTCATTGTTTAGGTGTAGCAAGGTTCAAAGCTAACTCGGCGTCTATTCACTTACAGTATGTAAGAGACATATGTTATCCCAAGCCTGTTAATCTCGTAGGGGTTAATGTATTTTGAACTTGATCATGTAGTAAACTTTAAAAGTTAGAGGTATGTAAAAGTTTAAAGTGAATAAGAGGAAAGATTGTCAATTTCTTGTGTTTTCTAACAGGTAGCTAAATGTTTAGTAAAAAACAACATTAACGATGTGTGAACTATTTATTTCAATAAACTTTTTATATTAAATCTAACATTTTAGTTTGCAATGAAAATATCAATATTAATATTGAAAATGCGTACATTTTGATTGGAAACTACTTTATAACTTGTGGTACAAAAATATGTATTCGAAGAAGTCATCTTGGAAAGATAAAAATGGAACAATGTGGTAATGGGTCTTGAATAATACATTTTTCCTCTCCTCATTGACATAATTATACAAATATCGGTTTCAATGTCTCTCATTGAACCATAATAACAAGATATGTATACACATCATATATTTATTTACTGGCATAGCGTTACACAGGAAACAAGTATACAACATATACACAAAAATGATTAGATTCAACCAGATATAGAGATACTTTACTTTGGGCACATACTAGTCATGATAATTCAATTCAATCAGCACCAAAATGTGACATATGCAGGATACACCAGTTCGAGAGAGTGGAGCGTCAAAGAGAAAATTTGGTCTTATGTTTTACACTTCCTGTTTGTCATTTCGAATCCAACCGTTCTGAAGGTCTAGCTGTATCACTTGAACGAAAGTTCTAAACTGAAATGTGTAACGAACGCACATCGGATAAAATGTTTTAATCGGCAACTCTTCTTTTCACCATTTTTTACCATGCTAATCATTAAGCTATAATAGGACTATGCGTCTCTGTTTATGAATATTAATATTAGCTTTTTGGAAATATGTAATTTGGTCGTACTCTAATAACGAACAACCATTTTCTATTTCGTATACTAAGCTTAAATGAAAAGGTAACAATTTGCTGCGTGCAGTAATTAATATCGTAATTTCAATTAAATAGCGGATATTGAAATATTGTCATTCCGGCACATACTAATGACGATAAATCAAAAGAATCAGAATGTGTCATATGGAGTATACATCTCTTCAAGAGAATGGAGCGAGAAGATAGAATATCTGCTTTGTTCCAAATCCCGTTTGCCAATTCCAATACTGCAGTTCATGTAAGCAAAGTCCCCTCTAAGCTGCGCGCGTGCTGAGTTGTCAATTTTTTTCCCAATCCAACGTTAAATTTTGCTCGTCTCCGTAATGCTTGCGCAGTGCAGCGAGCACTGTGCGCACATCTACTATTCGCTTGGAGGGAACGTTGCTTGTAAGGTCTAATTGTATGAATTTAAGAGAATGTTCTTGTCTGAAAAGTGCAAAGGACAAAAGTTGAAAAACATTTCCGCGTGACAACAGTTATTTTGACAAATTTACTGCTGTTCAAATCACAATGCGATAATAGTCCTTTCTAGCTCTCTTGATAAATATTACAATTAGTTTGTTTGTAAGATTTGTTATTTGGCTGTTATCTGATAACAAACAACCATTTTCTACATCGTATGCTAAGTAAAATTTAACGTTACCTATATGATTCCATACTGTGATAGCTCATATAGAGATATTTTCATTTCGGCACATACTATTGATGAAAATACAAATGGCGTTCCAAATGGCGTAGATTTCTGCTCCAGAGCGTGGAGCAGGAAAGAAAGAATGTGTTCTGATTTTGATCGTTTGATATTTGTTTCCTTTCATCAAAATTATTCAGCTATAATATTACCATCAGACTCTCGTAAAATTAGTTATTTGCACGATTTGATTTTTGGTCGTAATCTGATTACAGACAACCTTTTCCTATTTGGTATGCAACGCCCAAATGTAAAGATAGGTATATGACTGTATGCGATGGTGAAAATCGTGTTCTAATTAGAAAGCTGATATAAAGATACCTATATTCCGGCACATATTGGTGACGATAAGTTAATTCAATCAGCACCAGAATGTGCCATATGGAGTATACTTCTGTTCCAGAAAATGAATCGGGAACAGGTGGACATGTTCTTATTGAGTCCCCATCCGGTTTCTCCATTCGAATCAGGCATTTCTGTACGGTCTAGTTAAATTAATTTCAAGGAAAGGTTTTATGTGAAATGTTGAACGGACCAAAGTCTTATGGACGGTTCTCATTCACAACTGTTCGTTTGAACTTTCTTATGCCATGCCAAACATCTAGCGATAATAATACAATGTAGATTTTTTAATAATTAAAATCCTTTATTTGTAAGAGGACTTTATATGTTGCATTCGGATAACAAAGGAAACGTTTCTATTTTGTATCCTTACTCAAATGTAAAGTTACATATAATGACTACAAGTGCTGATGAATATCGTTTCTAATTAGCTGATATAGGGATATCTTCCTTCTGGCACAGACTAGTGATGATAATCCAATTCCATCAGCACCAGAATGTGCCATATGGAGTATACGCCTGTTTCTCAATTCCAATCCAGTAATGTTATGGTCTAGCTGTATCAACCTGCTGGAACGCTTTTAGCTGAAATGTGCTAGGGAATAAAGTCAGGAAAAGGTTCTCATCCGCAACTGTTCATTATACATCTCTTCTGCAATGCTAATCACGATTCACTACTAGAACCATGTGGTTCACTGTTGATTAATACTACAATGGATTCTTTGTGAGATTTGCGATTTGGTTTTATTTTGAAAACAAACAGCCATTTCCTATTTATTAAGCTTAGCACAAATGTTAAGTTATTTGTATGACTGCATGCAGTGATAAATATGGTTTTCTAATTAGATAATTGTTACAGAAAAATTTTCCTTCCGGCACATACTAGTGATGCTAAGTAAATCCAATCAGCAACAGAATGTACCAGATGATGAAAACCTTTGTATCAGGGAGTGAAGCTGGAAAAAGAGAATTCGTCTTACATTTTTTCATCTTCGCGTTTGTCCATTTGAATACAAAAGTTCTGTTAATGTAAAGATATATCAACCTGGTCGAAAGTTCTTAACTGAAATGTTCCACAGACCAATGTAGGATAAATGTTTATACTCGTTATCGCTTCGTTGGACCTCTTTATTGCATGCTGATTATTAAGCAATAATACTACGATGTGGGCCCTCTGTTGGAAAATATTACCATTAGTTATTTGTAAGATGTCCTTTTTGATTTTAATCAGAAAAGAGACAGCCATTTTCTGTTTCTTATGCTTAGCTCAAACGTTAAGTAACGTGTATCATTGCATGCATATGCAAATATAGTTTTCTAGTTAGATAGCTGATATAGAGATACTTTCGTTTCGGTACATACTAGAAAAGATAATGCAATTTAACGAGCACCAGAATGTCCGTTATGGAGTTTACTTCTGTTCCGGAGAGTGAAGTGGGGAAACAGAACGTGCTGATAACTTTGCCTCTTCCAGTTTGTTCATTCGAATCAAGCAGTTCTATTAATATCTACTTGTATCAATGTTAGGGAACTTTTATAGCTGATATGTTCTACTGACTAAAGTCGGATAAAAGGTTGTGGGCCGCAACTGCTCGTTTGAAGTCTTCTCTATGAAGCTAATTATTAATCTATAATTGAACCGTGTGGCTCACTGTTGATGACTATTACAATTAGTTTGTATGGGTTAGATTTGTTATTTGGTTGTTGTCGGATAACAAACAACTATTGTCTACTTCGTATGCCTCGCATAAAGGTACCTATATGACTTCATGCTTTGACTAATATCGTTTCCTAATTTGATAGCTCATATAGGGATACTTTCATTCCTGCACATACTATTGATGATAATTCAAAGGAATCATCACTAGAATGTTCCATCTGGAATATACGTCTGTTCCAAAGAGTGGAGCGGGAAAAAAAAGAATTTGTTCTGATTTGATCATCTTCCCGGATGTCCACTCGATTCCAGCAGTTATGTTAAGGCATAGTTGTATTAGCTTCAAGGAATATTTGGTGCTGAAATATTCTACGGATCAAATAGTCTCTTCGGTTAACATTTCGTTCGAGTTATTGGTTTTCATGCCACTCATTAAGCTATTATAATACCACGTGACTCTGTAGGTGAATCTTAATATTAATCATTTGTAAGATTTGATATTTAGTTGTAATCTAATAGCAATCAACTATTTTCTATTTCGGATCCTAAGCTCAAATGTAGAGATTCTTTTATGAATGCATGCGCTGATGAATAATGTTTTTCTAATTAGCTGATATAGAGGAAATTTTCCTCTGGCACATACGAGTGATGGTAATTCGATTCAATCATCACCAAAATGTGCCATATGGAGAATACGTCTTTCAGAGAGTGGCGCGGGAATGACAGAATGTTTTCTTAACTTATCTTCTCGCGGTTTCTCCATTCGAATCCAGCAGATATGCTAACCTCAGTTTTCATCAGCTTCATAGAGCTGAAACGTTTAACGGACAAGCGTTGGATAAACGGGTCCCGTCTGCAACTGTTCGTTTGACCTTTTATCTGACATGCCAACGATTAAGCGTAATAGTACAGCATGGCTCTATATTGATGAATAGTAAATTTTGTTTTTTGTAAGATTTGGGATTTGAGAGCAATTTGATAGCAAAACTATTTCCTATTTCGTATGCCGGAGAGTACAGCAGGAAAGAGAGATGTTCTTCTGAATTATTCACCTCCGGTTTGTCCATTTAATTCCAGTAGTTTTTTAAAGGTCTAGTTGAATCAGCTACAGGGAATGTTCTTATCTGAAATGTTCTAACGATGAAAGTCAGATAAAATTATGTCCTCGGCAAACTGTTTGTTTGACCTGCTTTCTTCCTTGGTGATTATTATGCTATAATAGTACCATCAGACTCTTGTTGATGAATCATAACATTAGTTATTTGTACGATTTGTTTTTTAGTCATAATCTGATTACAAACAAACATTTTCTATCTGGTATACTACGCCCAAATGTAAAGATAGGTATATGACTGTATGCGCTGATGAAAATCGTGTTCTAATTAGAAAGCAGATATAAAGATACAGTCGACTCCGGGAAACTGCACACACTCTGGGCCATCACGAGTCAGTGCAGTTAGCCGGAGTGTGCAGTTAACCGGAGTACGGTACAGTACATTTTTAAGCATTGTTTAAAAATAGGAACGGCGAGATTACGTGCAGTTATCCGGAGTGTGCAGATAACCGATGTTCAGTTAAGTGGAGTTGACTGTATCTACATTTCGGCACATATTGGTGACGATACGTTAATTCAATCAGCACCATAATGAGCCATATGGAGTATACGTCTGTTCCAGATAATGAATCGGGAACAGGTGGACATGTTCTTATTATGTCCCCATCCCGTTTCTCCATTCGAATCGGGCAGTTATGTATGGTCTAGTTAAATTAATTTCAAGGAAAGTTTTTATGTGAAATGTTGAACAAAGTCTTATGGACGGTTCTCATCCACAACTGTTCGTTAGAACTTTCTTATGCCATGCCAAACATATAGCGATAATAATACAATGTAGCTTTTTTAATAATTAAAAATCTTTATTTGTAAGAGGATTTTATATGTTGCATTCTGATAACGAACGAAAAGTTTCTATTTCGTATCCTTACTTAAATGTAAAGTTACATATAATGACTACAAGTGCTGATGAATATCGTTTCTAATTAGCTGATATAGGGATATCTTCCTTCTGGCACAGACTAGTGATGATAATGCAATTCCATCAGCACCAGAATGTGCCATATGGAGTATACGCCTGTTTCTCACTTCCAATCCAGTAATGTTATGGTCTAGCTGTATCAACCTGCAGGAACGTTTTTATCTGATTTGTGCTAGGGACTAAAGTCAGGAAAAGGTTCTCATCCGCAACTGTTCATTATACATCTCTTCTGCAATGCTAATCACGATTCACTACTAGAACCATGTGGTTCACTGTTGATTAATAATATAATGGAGTGTTTGTGAGATTTGTGATTTGGTTTTATTCTGAAAACAAACAGCCATTTCCTATTTCGTTAGCTTAGCACAAATGTTAAGTTATTTGTATGACTGCATGCAGTGATAAATATGGTTTTCTAAAAGATAATTGCTACAGAAAAACTTTCCTTCCGGCACATACTAGTGATGATAATTAAATCCAATCAGCAAAAGAATGTGCCAGATGATGAAATTCTTTCTTTCAGGTAGTGAAGCTGGAAAAAGAGAATTCGTCTTACATTTTTTCATCTTCGTGTTTTTCCATTTGAATACACCAGTTCTGTTAATGTAAAGATATATCAACCTGGTCGAAAGTACTTAACTGAAATGTTCCAGAGACCAATGTCGGATAAATGTTTATACTCGTTACCGATTCGTTGGATCTCTTTATTGCATGCTGATTATTAAGCAATAATACTACGATGTGGGCCCTCTGTTGGAAAATATTACCATTAGTTATTTGTAAGATGTCCTTTTTGATTTTAATCGTAAAAGAGACAGCCATTTTCTGTTTCTTATGCTTAGCTCAAACGTAAAGTTACCTGTATCATTGCATGCATATGCAAATATAGTTTTCTAGTTAGATAGCTGATATAGACATACTTTCGTTTCGTTACATAATAGAAAAGATAATGCAAATCAACCAGCACCAGAATGTCCGTTATGGAGTTTACTTCTGTTCCGGAGAGTGAAGTGGGGAAACAGAACGTGCTGCTAACTTTGCCTCTTCCAGTTTATTCATTCGAATCAAGCAGTTCTATTAATGTCTACTTTTATCAATTTTAGGGAACGTTTATAGCTGATATGTTCTACTGACTAAAGTCGGATAAAAGGTTGTGGGCCGCAACTGTTCGTTTGAAGTCTTCTCTATCAAGCCAATTATTAATCTATAATTGAACCGTGTGGCTCTCTGTTGATGACTATTACAATTAGTTTGTATGGGTTAGATTTGTTATTTGGTTCTTTTCGGATAACAATCAACCATTGTCTACTTCGTATGTCTGGTATAAATGTAAAGTTACCTATATAACTCCATGCTTTGACAAATATCGTTTTCTAATTTGATAGCTCATCTAGAGATACTTTCATTCCTGCACATACTATTGATGATAATTCAAAGGAATCATCACTAGAATGTTCCATCTGGAATATACGTCTGTTCCAGAGATTGGAGCGGGAAAAAAAAGAATTTGTTCTGATTTGATCATCTTCCCGGATGTCCATTCAAATGCAGCAGTTATGTTAAGGCATAGTTGTATTAACATCAAGGAATGTTTGGTGCTGAAATGTTCTACAGATCAAATGTTCTCCTCGGTTAACATTTCGTTCGATTTATTGGTTTCCATGCCACTCATTAAGCTATTATAGTACCACGTGACTGTCAGTGAATCTTAACATTAATCATTTCTAAGATTTGATATTTAGCTGTAATCTAATAGCAATCAACTATTTTCTATTTAACATGTTCAGCTCAAATGTAGAGATTCCTTTATGACTGCGTGCGTTGATGAATATTGTTTTTTCTAATTAGATAGCTGATATAGAGGTACTTTCCAACTGGCACATACGAGTGATGGTAATTCCATTCAATCATCACCAAAATGTGCCATATGGAGAATACGTCTTTCAGAGAGTGGCGCGGGAATGACAGAATGTGTTCTTAAGTTATCTTCTGGCGGTATCTACATTCGAATCCAGCAGATATGCTAACCTCGGGTTTCTTCAGCTTCATATATCGTTCTTAGATGAAACGTTTAACGGACAAGCGTTGGATAAACGGGTCCCGTCTGCAACTGTTCGTATGACCTTTTATCTGACATGCCAACGATTGAGCGTAATTGTACAGTATGGCTCTATATTGATGAATAGTAAATTTTGTTATTTTTAAGATTTGGCGTTTGAGAGCAATTTGATAGCAAAACTATTTCCTATTTCGTATGCCGGAGAGTAGAGCAGGAAAGAGAGATATTCTTCTGAATTATTCACCTCCGGTTTGTCCATTTGATTCCAGTAGTTTCTTTTAAGAACTAGTTGAACCAGCTACTTATCTGAAATGTTCTAATGACGAAAGTCAGATAAAATTATGTCCTCGGCAAACTGTTTGTTTGACCTTTTTTCTTCCATGGTGATTACTATGCTATAATAGTACCATCAGACTCTCGTTGATGAATCATAACATTAGTTTTTTGTGCGATTTATTTTAGCCATAATCTGATTACAAACAACAATTTTCTATCTGGTATACTACGCCCAAATGTAAAGATAGGTATATGACTGTATGCGCTGATGAAAATCGTGTTCTAATTAGAAAGCTGATATAAAGATACCTACATGCCGGCACATATTGGTGACGAAACGTTAATTCAATCAGCACCAGAATGTGCCATATGGAGTATACTTCTGTTCCAGAAAATAAATCGGGAACAGGTGGACACGTTCTCATTGTGACCCCATCCCGTTTCTCCATTCGAATCATGCAGTTATGTACGGTCTAGTTAAATTAATTTCAAGGAAAGTTTTTATGTGAAATGTTGAACGGACCAAAGTCTTATGGACGGATCGCATCCGCAAATGTTCGTTAGAACTTTCGTATGCCATGCTAAACATCTAGCGATAATAATACAATGTAACTTTTTAAATAATTAAAAATCTATTTGTAAGAGGACTTTATATGTTGCATTCGGATAACAAACGAAAAGTTTCTATTTCGTATCCTTACTTAAATGTAAAGTTACATATAATGACTACAAGTGCTGATGAATATTATTTCTAATTAGCTGATATAGGGATATCTTCCTTCTGGCACAGACTAGTGATGATAATGCAATTCCATCAGCACCAGAATGTGCCATATGGAGTATACGCCTGTTTCTCAATTCCAATCCAGTAATGTTATGGTCTAGCTGAATCAACCTGCAGGAACGTTTTTAGCTGAAATGTGCTAGGGAATAAAGTCAGGAAAAGGTTCTCATCCGCAACTGTTCATTATACATCTCTTCTGCAATGCTAATCACGATTCACTACTAGAACCATGTGGTTCACTGTTGATTAATACTACAATGGATTCTTTGTGATATTTTTATTTGGTTCTATTCTGAAAATGAACAGTCATTTCCTATTTATTAAGCTTAGCACAAATGTTAAGTTATTTGTATGACTGCATGCAGTGATAAATATGGTTTTCTACTTAGATAATTGTTACAGAAATATTTTCCTTCCGGCACATACTAGTGATGATAATTAAATCCAGCTAGCAACATAATGTACCAGATGATGAAAACCTTTGTATCAGGGAGTGAAGCGGGAAAAAGAGAATTCGTCTTACATTTTTTCATCTTAACGTTTGTCCAATTGAATACACCAGTTCTGTTAATGTAAAGATAAATCAACCTGGTCGAAAGTTCTTAACTGAAATGTTCCACGGACCAATGTCGTATAAATGTTTATACTCGTTATCGCTTCGTTGGACCTCTTTATTGCATGCTGATTATTAAGCAATAATACTACGATGCGGCCCTCTGTTGGAAACTATTTCCATTAGTTATTTGCAAGATGTCCCTTTTGATTCTAATCTGAAAAGAGACAGCCATTTTCTGTTTCTTATGCTTAGCTCAAACGTGTATCATTGCATGCATATGCAAATATAGTTTTCTAGTTAGATAGCTGATATAGAGATACTTTCGTTTCGGTACATGATAGAAAAGATAATGCAATTCAACGAGCACCAGAATGTCCGTTATGGAGTTTACTTCTGTTCCGGAGAGTGAAGTGGGGAAACAGAACGTGCTGATAACTTTGCCTCTTCCAGTTTGTTCATTCGAATCAAGCAGTTCTATTAATATCTACTTGTATCAATTTTAGGGAACGTTTATAGCTGATATGTTCTACTAACTAAAGTTGAATAAAAGGTTTTGGGCCGCAACTGTTCGTTTGAAGTTTTCTCTATCAAGCTAATTATTAAGCTATAATTGAACCGTGTGGCTCTCTGTTGATGAATATTAAAATTAGTTTGTATGGGTTAGATTTGTTATTTGGTTGTTGTCGGATAACAATCAACCATTGTCTACTTCGTATGCCTCGTATAAATGTAAAGGTACCTATATGACTTCATGCTTTGACAAATATGGTTTTCTAATTAGATAGCTCATATAGAGATACTTTCATTCCTGCACATACTATTGATGATAATTCAAAGTAATCATCACTAGAATGTTCCCTCTGGTATATACGTCTGTTCCAGAGAGTGGAGCGGGATAAAAAGAATTTGTTCTGATTTGATCATCTTCCCGGATGTCCACTCGAATCCAGCAGTTCTGTTACGGTCTAGTTGACTCAACTTCAAGGAGATGTTTTATGTGAAATGTTGAACTGACCAAACTCTTATGAAAGGTTCTCATCCGCAACTGTTCCTTAGAATTTTCTTATGCCATGTTAATTATTTAGCAATAATAATACAATGTGGCCTTTTTAATGAATATTAAAGTCATTTATATGAAAAAGGAATTTGTTGCATTCCGATAACAAACAAACCGTTTCTATTTCGTATGCTGAGCTAAAAGTAACCTACCAATAATAACTGTAAGCGCGGATGAATATCGTTTTTAATTAACTGATATAGAGATACCTTCCTTCTGGCACATACTAGTGATGATAATGCAATTCCATCAGCACCAGAATGTGCCATATGGAGTATACTTCTGTTCCCGGATGTCCATTCGAATCCAGCAGTTATGTTAAGGCCTAGATGTATTAACATCAAGGAATGTTTTGTGCTGAAATGTTCTACGGATAATGTTTTTTTTCCCATGGTTAATATTTCATTATAACTATTGGTATCCATGCTACTCATTAAGCTATAATATTTCCATCATACTCTGTTGATGTATCTTAAAATAAGTCTTTTGTTAGATTTGATATTTAGTTATAATGTGATAGCAATCTAGCATTTTCTATTTCGTATGCTAAGCTAAAAAGTAAAGTTGCCTGTATGACTGCATGAATTAAAAAATCTTCTTTTTCTAATTAGAGAGCTGATATTGAGGTACGTTCCCTCTGGCACATAAGAGTGATGGTAATTCGATTCAATCATCACCAAAATGTGCGATATGGAGTATACGTCTTTCCAAAGAGTGGTGCGTGAATGATAGAATGTGTTCTCATGTTTTCATCTTGCGGTATCTCCATTCGAATCCAGTAGAAATGCTAACCTCAGGTTTTATGAGCTTCATAGATGGTTCTTAGCTCAAATGTTTAACGGACAACATTTGGATAAACGGGTCTCCTCCGCGAGTGTTCATTTCACTTTTTATCTAACATGCTATCGATTGAGCAATATTAGTAACATGTGACATGTGTCGATGAATATTAAACTTTTTTTTTGGTAAGATTTGCTTTTTGGTAGTAATTTGATATAAAATAAAATCATCTTTTTTCGTATGCTTAGCCATGAGAATAAATATTAAAATTTGTTGTTTGCAAGATATGTTATGTATTTTGTTTTAATCTGTTTACACACAACCATTTTCTATTTCGTTTGCTACTCCAAAATGTAAAGACAGCTATATGACAACACATGCTGATGGACATCGTGTTGTCATTAGGTAGCTGATATAAAGACACTTTCATTATGGTACATACCAGTGATGATAATTGAATTCAAATCAGCACCAGAATGTGCCATGTGGAGTATACTTCTTTTCCAGAAAATGAAGCGGGACAGGGCGGACATATTTTGTGTTGTTTTCACCATCCCGTTTCTCCAGTCGAATCCAGCCGTTATGCTAAGGTCTAGTTATATCAACTTCAGGAATGTTTTTATGTGAAATGTTGAACGAACCAAAGTCTTATGAACGATTTACATCTGCAACTGTTCTTTAGAATTTTCTTATGCCATGCTAAACATTTAGCGATAATGATACAATGTTGCTCACTTTAAAATTAGTTATTTGTATTAAAAAAAACAATTATTTGGTTGTACTCTGTTAACAAACAAAACGTTTCTAACTCGTATCTTTAGCTCAAATGTAAATTTACCTATTATACTGCACGCGCTGAAGAATGTCGTTTTATTAATTAGCTGATGTAGAGATACGTTCCCTCTGACACATACTAGTGATGATAATTAAATTCAATCAGCACCGGAATGTGCCATATGGAGTATACCTCTGTTCCCGTACCTCTCCTCTGCAACGATGCTTCCTCCGTCAGGTATTTTGGCCGCCATGTATATCCAATATTGTGCTGAAAATGGCGTTAATCATACAACTCTGATATAACGTAGTCCTTCCACTGGATACTAAAGCGAATTAACACTGTAGTGTGCCAGTGATTGGATTGTTTCATTTAAAACATGATGAATGAATTGTGTTTCTTTATCTCAAGGTTGACATAAATATATTCAAAATCGTGTTTACCTTCCAAGACTGAAGTATGCATTCATTCTAACTTCTAGTGTCCTTATGTTTATACCTAATGGATGTTTAGCAGCAAATGATGAAACATTTTTCTAGTTGTTTAGCTGATATATACATACATTTATTTCGGTACAAACTACTGATGAAAGTTCCATCCAATTATCACCAGTATGTGGTAGAGCGACACCTTTTATTTGACAAAGAAAGAACGTATACAAGTGCCGTGTTTCTTCTTTTTCTCTGATGTTGCCTATGCAAATCCAGGGCAAAAGTGTATTTGTGTCATCATGTAGGCATTCACTTGAAATAGGATTTTACGACTACCGAGAATCTAAACGAGCGTGGTCCTAGACCACATATCCTTTTTTATAATTTTCTGTCAGGCCTATCAGTACCGGTTAACTAGCTAGTAAGAAATATTAACAAGGATGATACTAAAGATGACAATCCTATCCAAACATTGCCAGAGTGTATCAGACAGACAATATTTCGGTTCCGCGTAGAGACATCGATTCCATGTACCTGAGGTATAATATTAACAGATGAAAATACGACGCAATTACTGCATGGATTGATCAAAATATCTTTTGTCGCCATTGATTAGTTATTATAAAAATAATCCGAGGCCGAAGATTTTTGTTTGAAACATGTTGAAAGAATCGGCTTACTTTATATAAAGGTTGACATTAATAATTAAAACTCGGCTTGATCCTTGCAACACCGGAGAGTACATTAATTTAAAAATGTACTGCATCGATTTAAGGACAGTTAAATTGATATAAAATGAATTCAAAATGAACATCGTTAAACACAGCAAAATCTATATTAGGTAATTGCAATAAATTAACAGTCTTAATAAACCTGGATTTAATAATATAGAGAATCATTATTGTGTTGTCAATTAAGACTAAACACAATATATACTCGCGTATAACCGATAACTCGGAGACATTCCAAGATGCACGAAGTAAGTTTTAAATGCATTTTTAGGCAAACATATTTTAAAAATATTACGTGTATACTAATTTTGAAGTTGGAGTGCCATGATTATTAAAAAGAAATGGTATAAACATAATAGAAATGTAATTTATTTAATTTTCTGTTTTCATTTCTTATATACTTAATTTAGATTTGTGCATAATTTGATCTAACGATGACAAGAATTTAGCAAAGGTGATGCTTTAACACTACCTCTCTCTAATATTGTTTGTTTAAAACACTAATCATTGGGCATTTTATATCAGTGTACCAGTAATTACGCTTTTCCTTTGCTTTGAAATTGTAACTACCTACCTCATTAAAATATCTCCTCAGGATTAAAAAAAAACAACTAACAACATAACTGTTCGAAAAAAATACACTCGAAATTAGGTTTCGTAATGTTTTTTTTTTAAATAATGGCTCCACCGCACGCACATTATCAGTTTGATTAGGCGCTGAATTAAGTACATCCCTTATAATAAAATCATTGGCAGCATTGCTATCTCCAAAATAAAATAAAGTTTCATAAATAATGCTTCGAAAATTAAGATAATATCGTAAAAGCTGAGTTGTAGTTTCCTTTGATGTAAGCGACCTTACACTATACCTGTCAACTTTCACGCCGGGTGGAGCAAACCTACCGAATATCATCAAACAATGATAAGAATTAAGCAATTGCGAGGTGATGTAACACTACCTCCCTTTTGACTCGATTACTGTTTGTTTATGCACTATTGCATTATTGGGCGTTTTATATCATCGACCCGGTAATTAATATTCATGCCAGGTTGAAAACAAACCTCCCAATTTTTGTGGTCGCTCCCGATTTTATAGTATCTTCAGATTATTCCAGAACTCCCGATTATTGCATTATGCCTTCGATTTGCATTTCATCTAAGCAAGAAACGTCCTTTATGTTCTGTTGTACGCATTTTTCCACCCGGCGTAAAAGTTGACAACTTGACTGTTCACACCCTACAAACACTACTGTTCACATAGGTTCATTGAAGAACAATACGTCACAAGTACAAACTCTACTATAACAACAGTGACCGTCGAATAACAATAACAATCCATACACAACAAATACGACTCGAAACTTACAACATATGAGGTGGTCAAAAAAGCCCATGACCGTCAGACCCAGCTGAAAAATATGGCAGCTAAGCTTGTTAGCAACTCATTCAGACCGAAACATTTAATTCTATAAGGTAGAAGCAATCATTAGGACCCCAAATTTTTACTGTATAATGTAGTTTAAAATCACTGGACCACCAGGCCAGGCTGCACTATGCGGCATCTAAATACATGTATATCCTCTAAAAAACACGACGGTCACTTGCATGGTATTAACCTCCTCTTGAAAAAGCACAGAATTCCGTTAAAAAATTCAGATACTTTTAGCAACCACTCTATTTAACCAACTTCAAAATTTAAGCATACCGACACCTCAGACGCATCACCTGGAAACAGCAGACACTTCCACAGTGGACAGCCATCTTCCTCTCAGCTGGACACCAAATATCAGCACATAATGCTGATATAAATGTTTCCACAAAAATAAACAGCATATGCTATCAATTAAAACATCCTCCTTTAGAAACATGATGATATGTCTTTGGGTTTATTCCCACTCCTGTCAGCTCTACATTCGGCTCATATGGACCTACATGGAACCATATTCCGAGGCTAAATGAACAGTATCCACGGGCACATAAACGCTTAGGGATGAGGCTCTGACTGCGTCCCCTAGTAACAATTAAAAGGCCGCTGGGCGACCATAAACTTGAAGTACATGCACTTAATATGAGCACACCTCGTTAATTCAAAACAAACAAACAAACCTATGAATTGTTATTGTGACGAAATAATTACTTTATTAAAAAAAATTCGCTTCTTCACTAAAAAGAATGTAAAGTTTAAAAATTATTCTCATAAATTAATGGGTGTTTCTACGTCTACAGCAATAACAATTAAAACATAAACCAGAACACAAAAAATAAACTAGAACAATAAAATCGTCCACAATTAATTTTAACACCCGAATGACCACTACGAATGAGGTAACTCTATGCGCCATTCCCACGAAAGAAACTTACATGAGTGAATAACGCATTTTGTACCGTATATACCAATATTAAAATGATTTAAGCCGAAAGTTTTTTTTTGTTTAAATTACCAAATCTATCAGAAGGTTGGTTTCGCAATACTTTATTGTACTATTTTATAAATACGTGGAATAACTGTCTAACTAAATAGGTAGACCAAGAACGAGATAAGACATATGTTGATCTAACATTCTACTATTGCCATAATGCACATTTTCCAATAAATGATTTGCAAACATAACAATTTCCAATAAATGATTTGCAAACATAACATTTTCCAGTAAATGATTTGCAAACATAACAATTTCCAATAAATGATTTGCAAACATAACAATTTCCAAAAAATGATTTGCAAACATAACATTTTCCAATAAATGATTTGCAAACATAACATTTTCAAATAAATGATTTGCAAATATAACAGTTTCCAATAAATGATTTGCAAACATAACATTTTTCAATAAACGATTTGCATGCATAACAGTTTTCAACATGTTTGTAGCTACTAAATATAATCATGCGCAAAATACAGCATTAGCAAAGAAAGAGGATTAGCATGTATTTCTAGATATGTAATGATAAATTCTGAGGCAATTCATTACCACTGTTCACTTGAATTCGTTGGCATCCAGTTGTGCTAATTAAAAAGCTCATTTAAAGATTGTGATTTCGGGGAATGAGTAAACCATTTTATAAATAGAGTCATATATGAATGTTTCGGTTCTATTGTTTTCAATGATAAGAATTATTCAATATGTGCCCCCTTTATAGACTTGTTCTAATTCTTTGTCCTCAAAGTATATAGTCAGTTTATTTCATAACATCTATTTATGAATTGAAACGTGGAGTAGAGAAAATAATACGTGATACATTATAATAAAATCAAAACAAACAGTAATTAAATAATTAGGTAATAATTCAAGAATTAAATACAACCTCCAACTAATAACACATATTTTTAATAAATTAAACTGCTTATTTGTAAAACATCAAAGATAAAGTTAATCGTAAGATTTAAAAACGTGTATATTCCTACCTTTCTTCTTGAATCAGTCTTCTGTTCTTGATCAATGAATATGTTTCTTAAGTCCAACACAAATCGTAGGTATCCAGAAAGTTTAATTTACACGGACAGAGTAGATATCAGTACCCGAGAACTGTGATTTCACGTAAAAGAAACAGAATATATACACCCAGGATTTGTCGTCTGTTCTTCATCAAGTAATGTGATTCTTGAGTCCAAACAAATTGTAAATATCCAGAAAATATAATGCACACTTGCTTCGTTGATTCAAATCCTACAAAACGTTGACTGCACATCGAAGAAAAATGAAATATATATACCAAGAATTGTGCTCTATTCGTTTGACACGACTCAAAAAGTGTCATCGGATTGGCAATCACTACTCACTTTTAAGTGTCTAGAACATTTTATTTACGTCATTAGTTGTATTTGTACAGAACAGTCAAATGCGAATTACAAACACTTCCTGGTGATCACTGATGTGTAGCAGGGTTCAAAGCTAACTCGGCTTATTTTCATTAACACTTATGCAGAGAAACGCATGTTACCCCGGGCTCATTAATCCCGTAAAGGTAAATCTATTATGAAAGTTGGTTCTTTAGTAAACGTGGAATGCTAGAGGCATTTAAAAGTGTGAAAATAATTAGAGGAAAGATTGTTAACGTAATGTATTTTATAACATCCTCTTAAATCATAAAAGCAAAGGAAACAGCTTGAAATATTTATTTTAATTAACAAGTGTATCTGAAAGTTAAAATACGTATTGCTATTGAAACATAAATATTAATTGTGAAAATGTGTAAACATTGACAGGACGTTATTGTATAATTCTGGCACAAATAGTTAGATTTTGAAGAAAGTCATCGAAAAACAAACAATTTTACTTCAAGATCTCTTCTCATTTACATTAAATATATTTTTAATGGGGCTGTTTTTATGAATTAAGGCGTACTATTGTAAACGTTTAAAAATAGTAATCGTGTATTCTACCGAACGTTTACTCGCAATATTGTGTTATTATCAGATGACACGCTTTTGGTAGCAGAAAGACTATTTTGTATACTTGCAAATCTGCAAATCACACAACAAACAATGAACGCCCCTGTGGCCTAAGTGGTTGTATCAATGTACGTTTCAGGTAAGACTTCTTGAGGTTTCGTTGCGAAGCAGCCATACTTACTTTGTTTCTGGACAAGGTAAAAAAAACATATTGTTGTAGTTTCCATGCTATTATGCAGTTTACGTCATATGTAAACTGTTTGAATTTGCAATAATACCATCCCCAAAGATACAAAGCCATTTGGCACTTTCATTAACACAACACTCCATTCCAGCTCCAATGTTTCCAAAGAGTTTTCATGAAGTGCAAAAACCAAACTTTACAAATAATCAATCGCAGATTTCGTAATAAGGTACCGTTTTCAAATATAATATCTTCTGTTTTCAAGTATTTTAAAACATTTTCTGTAACGCACAAACGAGAGAAAGCAACATAAATAATTCTAGCTTTCTCATCAGATAAGGAATTAAAATATGTCATTGGTTTTTTTTTTTATACAGGTTGTATTATTCTAATCTTAACATTCATAACCATTATTTTGCTTCATTCCTTATAACTTGGAAATACATATTCGTATCTTTTCCAAAAACACTTAATTGAGTCTATAACAGAGGCCCTAAGTAGCCTAATGGTTTTTATAGCGATTGTTTTAAAACAAAAACGTTACATTATTGGAACAAATCAATATATATCAGCTTTTATTACACGTGACCACATTTATGTTGCCAATGTTGGGAGTCATATACTAAAAAGATTACATCGTGCGTTTCATATTTAAAACTTGTAGATCCGCGAACTCGTCATAAAGGAGTGTGTGTGTGTGTGTGTGTGTGTGTGTGTGTGTGTGTGTGTGTGTGATTTGGATTTTTAATGTTTCAGTTATGTCGCTATGATGTCTGCAGTGTAGCGATTTACCTCACTAGGTCTTGCATTGGGGCATCATGCCGCAGATATGTTTCATGATGTCCCACCAGTTATTTAATTCTGACTACAGGCCGACTAGTCCTAACACTAACCTCAATGCCGAGCGCCAAGCTAGACAGCTGTTAGTACCATTGTAGGTCATTGATATGATTCGACCGGGGATCGAATAGACGACCTCCCGTATTCGAGGCGGATGCTCTAACCACTGGGTCATTGAAGAGAGAACGTTTATGCATACATAAATGCATGCATGCATACATACATACATACATACATACATACATACATACATACATACATACATACATACATACATACATACATACATACATACATACATACATACATACATACATACATATTTACATACATACAATATCTAGTAGTAATTGAATGATCCTAAGCAAACGAAGAAAGGCTTTCCTTCAAAATGCTAAATGCAAGCAGAAGATGTCCTATGGGTTTTAAAGTTTATCTCTGAGCTGAAAGTACTCTCTGTACTAAAGATGGGGTATGGGTACTAAAGATGCTATATGGGTACTACAAATGCCCTCTGTTTACGTACGATGCACCCGGGGTACTAAGATACACTCTGATTGCTTATGATATCCCTGGATATTTAAGATGCTTCCTGATACTTACGATGCACCCTATGTACAAAAGATGCCCATTGGGTACTTAAGATGCCCTCTGTGTGCTAAAAATGCCCTCTGTGTACTAAAAATGCCCTCTGTGTACATACGATGACCTCTGGGTAATTAAAATGCCCTCTGTGTACTAAAGATGCCCTTTGTATCCTAAAAGTGCCTTCTAGGGATTATAAATGCCGTCGTCCTACTAAAAATGCCATCTGTGTAGTAAATGTACCCTTTGTGTATTATATATCCCCTGGGAACTAGAGATATACACTGGTTACGAACGATGCCCTATTGGGTAATGTATATATCCACCCACTGGGCACTCAAGGTACACTATGGGAACTGAAGTTGCTCTCTTTTTAAAAGAAGATGCCTACGTTGTTCTAAAGATGTCCTCTGTGCATTAAGTTACACTTTGTGTATTGCAGATACAGCCATGAGAAGATAACTCATGATATTTAATTAATATGTGAGATACACTGTTGTTAAATTCTATAAATTGCAGTTTATGACACCAATATTATTATTATTATTATTATTATTATTATTATTATTATTATTATTATTATTATTATTATCATTGTTGTTATTATTATTATTATTATTATTATTATTATTATTATTATTATTATTATTATTATCATTATTATTATTTAGTATCTAAGAGATATCAATCCCGTTTACTCCAGTTTCAAAGCTTTAAGCTCCCGTACACTTTTCATTAACGACAGGACATATTAATGTTGACGAAAAACATACAAACAATATTTTGAATTTGACAAAATGTATGTTCACTCTTCAAAAGAAAATGAAAATACTAATTATTGAAGACGTGTATTCGTGACTTTTCAAAAACAAACTACATATATATTCAGAGTAAGGATTGTAGATTATAGTCATATAGTTAGAAGAGAAAATACGTACAGAATTTATAGATGCATATTTACATTATCATCAAAATATGAACAATGATTTCATATTTTTGCAATGCAATATTGTTATAATACCCACTGGGGAATGATTTCTCATTGACAAAGAGAAATAACCCCAATGATGCAAAAAGATATATGCAGAAAACATCATCTCTACGCTTTTGGCTTATGTGTTTACCCGCCGGATTATCCATTAAGCACACTAAGCATGTGCTTAGGGCACCATTCCATCTGGAGCAGCAGTAAAAATTCAAATGAACTGGATGCATCATAAATGAATATTTCGATCTGCATGTATGAGTATTTTGCTTATCTGTATATTTTTTAATATTGTTTTTTGTTTAATGTTGGGGAAGGGGCTTTGCGCCGCTTTTTGCACCGCCACCTGGTGAGGTGTTTCCATGAGCATGCATGCATTGACCGACATGTAGGAACAATGAACTAAAAAACAATCTCTATATCATTATAGCAAAGTTACTATGACTGAAAATGCGAATTATAGATTAACGAATGAATGTACATAAATTGACGGTTGAAAATAACGATAATTCATTGTAGCAGTCATACTTAATATTCAGTGAAGACATTCGAACAAATTTTAACATGTAATGATCCCACGTTAATCCCACGTCAATCCTACGTCAATATCTGTAATAATAAAAGGTGACGAAGCAAAGATTTGTCCATAAACATGTTGCCCTCAATCCTTCGTTTTATATAATTAAAATTTTAAAAAATTAATAAATTACGAAACTATGTTGTTTTCCTTTTTGATAGTGTAACATTAAACAAAACATTGGTACAAAGTTGTAAAAACGTTGAATATTAGCTCTGTTAAAAATGACATTATTTGTTGTAGATGTTGTTATGGTCAATGCACACATGTGCCATTTGTAACTTGTTTTCAGATCAGAAGATTAATGTGCTTATGTTTATGTTTTAGCAAGGTTGCAAGAGCATTATGTCCTCAGGTAACCTAATCATGCATTACACCAACGTTGTGAAAACGTTGTGTGTTAGGTGGATGATTGCAAAGGAATTCCTTTGCCCACATGTACACATCTTCCAAACCAGCACTGCTACCGCTGCTAACAGCAACTTTTAAACGTCAGACCCTTTATGAGTTTTACAAGTGCATCTCATTAAAAAACATATAAAACTATTTAAATTTCACATTTTGCATATGTACAGGACAAGAAAAGACGATTGCGATATCCGGAATGTGGGAAATAATTTCAGTTATGAAGGAAATGAGTTTGAAACACATGTATTTAAAACACGTTTATTTGGTAAGTAATAGGAAATAAATGATTTTTAATTTTGTATATCTTGATGAAGCATTTTTTAGGCTGTATCTTACAATTTTTGCATTTGTGTGTCCACATTGTAAATTAGACTAAGATACTTCTTTTCTTATTCGTGTATACTGCAGTCCTTCAAACATAAAGATATAAAGATAGTGCATTTAGACCTTTGAAAATACCAATCACATGATATGGTCAGCACAAATTGTGACATTCCAACCAAAATTAGAAAGATTGGGCTATAAAAATTAGTTTGCCTATAAAAAAAATATTGTGGAAGGTAATAGTATTTCGGTCATTATGAAACATTTATCATTGTTATAATAACTTTGTAATTAAATTATGAATTGCTTAATTATTAAACGTTTATTTTTTTTTACTGAAATATTTCATACTGTGTAACATATTAAAATAATCTTGTCCATAGTAACAGTAAAAACACTTTAATTCGTTGGTTGCTAATCATTATTGAAGGAACGTATTTCAGCAGTGATACTAAAAGAAGATTTTTCTTTCAAAACCACCTACAGCATTAGTCATACATTTAACAATAAAACACAAGCAGTCTGGTGACTTAACCTAAGAATTTCTTTATGATCAAATAGTGAAAACCTGACCATTGATCAATGAGAGCCCAACACCCCTAGTACAGACAGATTTTGTATGCAATGTTACAGAATGTATGTAAAGCCATCTTGATTATCATTCGAGATATTCTTGGCGAACAATTAATTGCATGGTCAGAATATATATTGTTTTCAACTTCTTTATGTACTGTTCTCTGGAACATAATGAAATTTAAGATTTTGTTACAATGAAAAAAAATACTTATTTTTAACATTTTAAAACGTTTGATTTTATCCCTTTCTCAGAAACAGTTTTGTTATCATTCCGTTGAACACTAGGAACAAGCTTTACTTCTGGGACAGTTATCCAAAAATAACTACCGATATGCATTTATGCCCAGCGCTATTCTTGAGCTATTACAAGTATTATAAATGCGCTTTGAAATTGGCATATACTTGTTATGGGTCACTGATAGTTCATTGCATAACCAAGTTTATATGATTTTAACAGTTATCCATATTTGATGATATAATTACACTTATGATTTCTTAATTTGTATGATCTAGTTTGTAGCATGAAATTTATTAACAGTTTCTTAGTATTTCTACTTGTATTATTGTTCAGCGGATATGTGATGATAATTTTTATTTCCTTTTGTGATGAATTGAAAGAAATTACTTACCTAAAATAATTCGTTCAGTTTCTATTTATTCTTCGTATATATAACATATATATGCAGAGTAATCAATTATAATTGTATTGGGGTTTAGTGAAATGCATCAGACATCTTCATGATTTGAACTTTTAAAATCCTTTTATTTCAAGCATTTTGTTTAAAATTTGATATTGTTGTATCATGTGTCTTGAAGTTGTGGATCTTTTTGGAATTCTTACGGTGCTGAGGAGAGAGATGCCAAGGTACTTGTTGCATTATCTACATTCTCCTATGTTCTTGTACAGAGTGTGTCGCTGTTGGCGTTGCTTATGTTCTTGCGTGATGTGTTTTTCGGTTCTGCAGAGGCAGAGGGATATGTGCAGAGACTAATGTGTATCCCCCCCCCCCCTCTCTCTCTCTCTCTCTCTCTCTCTCTCTCTCTCTCTCTCTCTCTCTCAAAAGAATATTGCAACATTGTATTATTTGTATTGTGAACGGTGTACTAAAATTTCATGGAAGAAGAATCAGGTTCACTGGTTCAAGTTAAAATATCTTTTCATTTCTCACTCCACACACTTTTCCGTAGTATTTCCCCTGTGTGTGTGTGTGTGTGTGTGTGTGTGTGTGTGTGTGTGAGAGAGAGAGAGAGAGAGAGAGAGAGAGAGAGAGAGAGAGAGAGAGAGAGAGAGGTATTTAGATGAAATTCAGCACTATCTTTAATTCAGTTAGAATATGGGATTGTTCAGATTGTTATCGTTATTGTATTACAACGCTAATACTTATCGGATTTAGATAATATATAAGCAAATAGCTAGCTTACTGTTGAAATATAACCTAATGTTGAAAAATGCAATAATGGTCACTTTCATGTATATCACTTCCAATATATATGACGTTCTTCTTATTGTACCGCATGATATATGGATCTATATCGCGGGGCAGTGGTCTTTACTGCAAATAAAAACATTGATATTATTAATATTATTATTATTATTATTATTATTATTATTATTATTATTATTACTAGTAGTAGTAGTTTATTATTAATATTAGTTTTTTATTGTTATTATTATTATTATTATTATTATTATTATTATTATTATTATTATTATTATTATTATAGTGTTGTAACAAGCATACTTTTGAAATTAAGCTTGCTGCTCAAGCCGCATTATCTCTCTTGGGACTTCAAGTACTTCCCAAGCTGACTTTTGCAAAATAATACTGTTTGAAATAAGAATTACTCAGAAACTCCCCCCCCCCCCCCTCCTCAAGATGTTGATTCGATCTTTACCTTATATAACACGAAACCTACTCGACTCGATTTTCAAATTATCTTTGATTTCCAATGAGTGTGACGACCTGGATCTACAATTCATTTCTATCATCTGCAATTCAATAATTAAACTCGTTATCTTTTGAAGCAAGCAACAACCCTCCAATACATAATTTTAAATCCTTTTTGAACCATGATAATAAAAAGTGCAATCCAAATTAACGCTGATGATATAATAACTCAAAGCATGCGTGTCAGTCTTAGAACAAATTGTTTATAAATTAAATTACGATTTATCAAAGAATCATGTATCTAATTATGAGTATTGATTCTTCGGTGAAATTGAGAACGAATAACACTTTCTTCTAGACTGTTCCAAATATTAAAAATTTAGAGGTACATTCTCTTTCGCTTTAATAATTGAAACGGTATTATTTAGCAACACTGCATTACGTGTAGAAAATAGCACACACATATTTTTGACTGTGCAAAATTATATTAGAATGACCAATAAGTTTAATTAAATGACTGAATGCACACCTTTAAATAATTATTAATTAGTTCTTATGCATTGATATACTCTCAATGTAGGTATTTGCTGATGTTCTAATAATCATTTGTACAGGCATCGACATCAATTATATTAGTATTTTTTATTACTGCCTGGGAGACAGTGCTAATAATGTTATACCTTCAATTTCATCACTCAAAATCATGTTTCAAATTTCACTTGACCATGTCTCTTAAATAAAATATATCTTAATAATTCCTGTCAATGTTTACAACTTTTGAACATTAATATTGATTATTTCTGTTTAAAAAAGTAATTAAAATAAATTTAATATATATTTCAAACTTTTCTTCTTGTTTCTTAATTTAATTATCTGCCATACAAGACACATTAATAATCTATTGTCTAATTATTTCTCCACCTTTCCATACCGCTGACATTCCAAGTTTTCTAAAGAAAAACTTTTCCTAATAGATTTGCTTATGTATCTTTTTGATGAACTTGAGATAACATCTGTTTTTTTCTGGCGTACTTTTAATGAATAGAGGCCGAGTTAGCTTTGAACCCTGTTAATCCTCAGTAATTGACAGGAAGAGATCCATGGTAAATATTATCTAACTGCACTCTATCAATGCAACATTATGGTGTGAACAAAGGGTCTAGACACTAATTACAAGCGATTATTAATTAGGTGCCACTTCCTGAGCTGTGTCAAAAGAAGAGAGCCCAATTCTGGGTGTACATAGCCGCTGTTTCTCATAAACGCAGTCAATGTTCTCTGGGATTTTAATACATGATGTCAATGTGAAGTATATTCTCAGGATATTTACATTCCGTTTTTAGAGTTATGGCCACCTTTGTTGACGAGGAGGAAAAAAAATTTCAAGTTAAAAAGATAAGAATAAATAATCCCCCCCACTCACTCTCTCTCTCTCTCTCTCTCTCTCTTCTCTCTCTCTCTCTCTCTCTCTCTCTCTCTCTCTCTCTCTCTCTCTCTCTCTCTCTCTCTCTCTCTCTCTCTGTAAACCGTACATTGTACACGGTTACTTGTACCAACTAAATACAAATGAAAAATCGAAATATACCAAACTACTGATCCACTGTAGTTTGTAGCCAGTCACTTATATCGAACCTGATCGACTGCAGTTCGTGTTATTGGGTTTCCTATGTCATAAGGACCATTAATCTACATATAGGTACACAGTATTACATTCTGTTTGGATCACCTTGTTGGATTTAGTAAACATTAAACGTAGATGATTGCAATCATTTTAGGGCAACAATTGTCTTCATTTATTAAATTAAATTCATTCTGCTTTCCTATTTGTTCGTTTTTCTCTAAATTAAAAATAAATCTCAAGCATGTTTTACAGAGATAACGGAGGTTCTAAAAAGATAAATCAGAAACACATTCAAAATTTGTTTAATAACGTGCATGTTAAACGATAATGACCTTGTTTTCAATCTTAATTTCAAATTAAATTTCGATATCAATTCATTTTTTAATTGCATACTGTAGATTATTTTTATTTTTTTATCAATTTTGCGTATATGTCCTGTGTTTACTATAATAGATTACCAAGAAGTCCATTTATACATATGTCTTTAATAAGTGTGTGCTTTATTAAGGGTACATCTATTTACCGCGGCATATATTTCCGGAGGTATGTGTCATGGCACGTTTTCGATGCACTGGGACTTCGGTAGTCGCCGCCTCTATAGAACGCATACACATTTAGCCATGTTTGTTTTTATTAAAAATTTAACGATGATGACATTATGGCTTCATTTATTTGTAAAGAAATAAGGAAAACTGATTTTTTTAAAAACAAAAATTCAGTTGAATATGTTGCATATTAAGATTTAAAAATGCAAATATAATTTTATTCTTCAAATTTAGGAACTACAGTTTAATAATGTATTTTCTTATGTATTTACCTTTGTACGTTAATATCTAAAGTAAATGTAAGGCTGATCGCCATCCCAAGAATTGCATTACAGTTGGAAGTTTAGGTAAAAGCACTGGATAATTTTTCATTTTCGCCGGCTCTTTCTGATCAGTATCTTGTAGGTTTCAGGATGAGCACTTCCAATAGTCGCTATTTCAAATTAGCACATTATGCATGGGTGAGCTGGTAGGACAATATTTGTATTGTATGATCAATATAGAAAGGATTTGAGTTACTCCATGCAGTTGTATGGCTACATTATACCGGTTACACATATGAAAGAAAAGAGAACACGAACATTGAATCAGCATTCTCTCTCTCTCTCTCTCTCTCTCTCTGGAAGATAAGTGTGTAGCAGCTGGCACATTCTTGCCCTGATTTAATGAAATTATTACAGCTCGTGTGTGGTAGGAGAAATTCATTTCTGTATATCAACTAATCATTTTGATATTTCGTTTTATCAGACAATGATCGTGTAGATAAATTTAAATTGGTCATACATATATAACAACGGCCATTCAGCGAGGTAATCTTTGAAGAATGGTTCTTTCACATCCTTGTCAGTTCTACATTTCACCTCAAGTAGATGAACCTTAGTATTTGGGTTTTGGTATTGCACAATGACATTGGTCCTTGATGACCAAGCGGTTTACTACTCTCAGATATGGAGAGTCCTTTGGCATATCTGAAACTAAAATGATTTACATATATTGCATTCGAGTGCTGATTTAATGGAATTATTATCACTTCCGTGCACTGGAAGAAACAAACATTTCTCAACGGGTAATCATACATTTTTATCGTCCACATTTATATGACAATATTCACGCGAAGAATTTATGAAAGAGTTTTACTAAACCTCGCAGCAGTACGACTAATTGTACGTTTCACATTCCATTCGTATATTGGTTAAGGATTTACGCGATCATCACAGTATCAAACAACTACTTGACCTACACGTTGTTTAAGAATATCGACAATTGGAAATCGGTCGTCATCTCTGACACGGAAATGATCTGCCTCTAGAGTATTCGAGAGCTGATTTCAAGGAATTTTTATCACTACTTGATACTGGAAGAACAGCATTATATAAGCAATTTTCTCACTCTACCACACAATGCTGTCAATCAGGCACATTCGATGGGAATACTGAGGCGTGTGGGTTCTAGGCCAGAAGCAAATCAGTATAAAAACTTTGCAGTCAGAAAAAGAGTCATAAAATCATATAGCCGTGTTGATATATTAACTGTGGGAATAAGTATACGGTATGGGCTATTACATAATTCACCGTTCAATACCTAACAGATATACGAATCAATATTTCTTTTACCTGCCAGCCACTTGCTACAGTGTAGTTAGAGCAAGTAAAAAGAGTCTTTTTATATTGTCGTCAGTTGCAAATTTCACCTTCTTTTATATATGATTTAGCATATTTTCAGGTTTGTGGTGCTTATTCAAGGAAGTATTAGCAATTGTCTGCATTTGATGAATAATTGTCGATATTGTTGTTGTTCATGATGTCGTTTTATTGTTGTTGTTGATGCTGCTGATCATGATAAATGTCATCTGATTAGAAAGGCATAACTAGCCCGTGCTTGCACTGGTAGGAAACTATTGGTATTATATGATCAAAATAGAAAGGAGTTTAGCTAATCCATGCAGTCCTTTGGCTACATTATACAGATTAATGAAAGTCAAGAGAACACGAACAGCGAAGCAGCATTCTCTCTCTCTCTCTCTCTCTCTCTCTCTCTCTCTCTCTCTCTCTCTCTGGAAGAGAAGTGTGTTTCATCTGGCACATTCTTGCCCTAAATTGGATGCAATTACTACGGCTCATGTGTGAAAAAGATAACGCATTTCTGTGTATCAACTATTCATTTATATTATTTGTTTTATCAAACAACCTGACCGTGTAGCTAAATTTAAATTGGTCATACATATATGATAACGGCTGCTACATCAGTCTTCATTCAACTCCTTAATATTATCCCTAAATCTTTATGTCTGTTTGTCTATGTGACCCAGTCGGTTACTTTGTTACATGTTCTTAGACCTCTTGGGAATAGGGGAAGACTGGTGGAACTGTGGGGACACAGGCTCTTTTCTATGTAGGAATCGCCTGGATTGGTGTACGCACATGTGTACAGCCTGGTACATCTCTGTGCCTAATCCAATCAGTCCCTCAGGGAACCTGGTGTTGACCCATTTCCCCCCTCTTTTTCTAAATCTTTATGTCTGTTTGTCTGTGTGACCCTGTCGGTTTCTTTGTTACATGTTCTTAGATATTGAATTCTCGCAATATCGATTGGTATGAGAATTCCATTCGACTAACCAAACATTAAATCTCAAATATGACCATTCGGATCACACCCCACCAAATTCATAACTTAAAGCAACCTAACCTGAACAAAATTAAATAGTCACTCTGACACCCTAGTTGTAGGTATTTTGTTTTTTCTTAGGGTGAATTTCCCTCTTCGAGAAGGGATTTTTGCCGGCCAGTAGGATGGTGGTGACTTGTACAGTACACTTTGTACTTAATTAGGGGCATAGTGATAAGTGTTAGGAAATTACGTAACTTATATATCTTGACACAATTGCACAGGTGGCTTACACGTGATTGGTGTAGGGCATCCACTAGTATAACTGGATTAAATTTGAAATAAATCAAAGGGACTGCAACCCCATGGACAACACACGCACTCACTTACATATATGACCTTATTAGAAAATATAAGGTAGTCTTAATCCAGGACTATCAGGCCCCCGCAACACAATGTTGCAATAATAATGAAATATAATAAATAACACTAAAACAATTCACATCACAACATAGTATAGCACTTCCACCTTGGCACAATGTCCTATGGGGTTGTAATTATTAACCTAGGGTGTAGCGCCTCGTGTTTCTTCGTTGGGGTCCGGGTGTATGTGCGGCGCTGCCTCTGCGTGTGGGCCGACGATGAATTAATTTCCGGGATCCTTTCCGCCTTTGCCTCCTCCTGCTGACCTGCCAATGAAGTTGATAAGGGTAGGTGTGGATGGGTCTTGCCTACCTACCTCAGGGCTTCCATTTATACCGATAGTTACTTATTAGTAATTCGGTATAACGCCCTAATTAATAAGTGTACAGATGTGCACATATATGCCTGAGGGGGGGAGTTAAATCTCTTCCCCAAGGGAAAATAAATGTTTAGCGACATGCTAAATATAAAAGTTATCCAAATGTCCCTTCGTGGACGGCGATAACTTTAAAAATCCAACTTGCTTGCTTGCATTATCCCTATCAATAGCCCTCACCAGGAAAGAACCTGGAACAGTTGCAGTGATTCAGGTATATAATCTGATATTTTCGTCAGTTGAACATTCCACCTCCAGTATATGTGACTTAAAATAAATTCAGGACTCGTATCCCAATGTAAAAATTGTCTTTGACAACCATGAAGGCTACTAATATCACACTTGTAATATCATACGTCATCTCTAAAACGGAACTTATGTGCCTCTTTTGCGTTCGTGCAATTTCAAGGAAATATTTTTATATGTCCACACTAGATAAACAACATTTTTGTAGCTCTTCATCATAACGTTGCCCCGTTAGGTAATGATTTGATGTAACCCTCTGTGGGGTGCCATGGAAGAAAAGTATTTATATGAGCAAATGAATGAGAACGGAGTTTAACTAATCATTGCAGAAGTACATCTACTTGATAAACATGCAGATGACGATATAGAAAAATTAAAGAAAAGCTAATCAGCATTTTCTTTCGGGAAGAGAAATCGCTTTCATCTTATTTGATAATGTAATTAGAATGTTTCTTAACGTCGAGGACCGCATCAGAATCTTATAAGCAACGACTATACAAATTATTCCCAGTTGTGTACCTGGTTAAGAAGTTATACTATGAAAGTAGGCCTATGCCGTTTATGTTACATAAATGAACAGGTTTGGACAGGTTTGGACAGGTTTAAATGGTTGGTGCATTCCGGTTTCATCTTGCTCTGACGGTTCATACCATTCATTTTCCTGGTTTAAAACCGGTTTGAACCGGTTTATTCAAAGTAGATTTTATGCATAACATATTCTTGTGGCTTTAACCCTTTCGATCCAGTTTATCCTGGTTCAAAACCGCTTCAAACGGGTTTATTCTAAGACGATTTATGGATAAAATGTTTTGCGTAGGTTTTGACAGGAATTAGACATTCCAACCTACTTAAATCGGTTCATTCACTTTATCCTTGTTCTAAACAGTTTCATTCAAGGTATATTTTATAGATGTTATGGCCAAAAGCTGTTTTGACCAGTTTTAACCAGTTCAAACCTGTTTGATCCTATTAGAACGGTTCCATCATGCTCACGCCGGTTCAAACCAGTTTACTCTAGTTCAGAACTGGTTTAAACCTGTTTATTAAAATTTGATTTTATGAATAAGAAATTTGTTTTATGGTTGACCTATGTATATAAGTGGGTGTATACATGTGTGTGTACGTGTACGTATGTGTTCGTGTGCATACGTGTGCATGTATGTTTGTGCATGTATGTAATTACATGTGTGCATGTACGTATATACGTATGTACACATGTATGTATGTTGCACTATTTCCCAGTATTCATATTTGCATTTAACAATTTGATTTAAGCAATACTTTATTGCAAGTAGAAAATGTATGTTTGTGCTTGTGTGCATGTATATGTGTGCATGTATGTGTGCATGCATGTGTGTATGTAAATCTGTATGCATGCATGTATGTGCATACGTATCCATGTATATTACATGTATATATGATGCACTATTTCCCAGTATTCATATTTGCATTGAACATAAGATTTAAGCAATATTTTATTATCAAGTATTTTTACCATATTACGCATTAATCCTTGTTGCCTTATTTACATATGCATTTACTACACATTTGCATATCATACATTTACATACATATTTACATATCAAGAGCTAGTATCTTACTTGAAAGCTTTTTGGTATTAGGGTACTTTAGAATGAACTAAAATGGGTTTTATTATCTTTGGGTGGCATATGTAGCTCCACAATGATCTCAAATAATCTGGAAAAACGCTATTTTTGGACCCTATTATGTTTCACCCAACCATTTCATCTGAAGTAAATCTGATTTTATGTCCAGATTTTAAACATTTTGGTCTCGAATCAAAGGCTGTGTGAACTGCACACAAACAGGCAAACGTTTGCAAAAAGCAGGCTTGTATTCCAAACAAGGCATTTGGAATAAACACAAGTTGTCTAGACATAAAAATAATTGGTCCCTTAAGCACAAAAGAATAACAAAACTGTTGTCCTTCTGCTTATGCACGAGTCATATAACCAATGCAAAATGATGTTTCGAACAGAGCTAGGCATTAGATTAACTGGAAATTTCTTGGAAGTCTATGTGTTAGGATGTATTCAGAAACAATTCCCAAAATGTGTTTCTTACTCGCCAATCAGATGATAATGACACAGGGGATATTGAATTGAAAGATTCTAAATTACATTGTAAAGAATTTTAACAGTGAAAGTGCATGCACCCCAAACCCAATTTTTTTCCTATCCAAAGGTCATTTTTGACACCATGTGATGCTCACAGTGCAAATGCAATCCTTTTCTAAGGTTATAAATATGAAGAGCTTAATTCATTTCAAAATAGAATCCATCTGAGCCATTTTTGAGATAATAAACGTGGCATTGACTTGAACTGCTGTGGAGAGGATAGCCATACTGGTAACCAAAATACATAATATCACTATAATCCTGAGTACATATGGGAAGTGTATATACCACATACCAGTTTCAAGAACCAAAACTCCATAGCTTCAATTATTAAAATACACGATAAACCTGCATCATAGCCTAAAATTTGACAGGGACAAATTTATGATTATTATTTATTATATTTGTTTTTCTAGCCTTCCAGAACGTGTGTCCGTTTTGCTGACAACCTTGTGGGATTGTTGAGTCAGGCTCTAGCGTACCCTGGCTTAAACATTGAAATTCCATTAATTGTGAAATTGGTTTATGGCATTTGCGGTAAGTGATACAACTGTGCAAAATGTGTTTTCAACATTACAGAAGTGCGCATTTATATTACATAGAATGGGATATGTTTATTTCGTTTTCATTAGCTGACGTCTATTTCGACGATAAATGGTACCATCTTAGGTGCGAACTGAGTATTAACTTTCGTTGTGTTTTCTTATTATAACAGTAGGTTCCCAGTTTTGGATTGAAGTTTGGCTAATTCCCCTTCCTTAAGTGGTTTTATTGGTTTTGCCCTTTTATCATAATAATTCTTTGTTTCTTCTTGCGAAGTGAGATTTTCTTTTGACCGCAGCGGGTTGTTGGGAGAGTTGATCTGAGTTGTCTTCCCGTCAACAATTGTGCTAGTGAGAACTAGATATTACGAGCAGTGATTCCATACTCTATGCTTTTAAGCGGTTTTCTGCCATAGACGTTTGCTTTTGAAATGTTGTCTCCGTAGTCTTTTCGACTCGTGGTAATATATTTAAAGTCCCATTTGTTCGCAAAGCTTGTGAACTCTTGGTAAGTAAGCATGTTTGATTGTCGCAGACAACGACTTCTGGTATTACCAAGCGAGCTAATATGCTTTTCATGTGATTGATAACAGTACAGACTTTTGAGCTTGCCAGTGGCTTAACTTCAACGTGGTGACTGATATAATTTTCTACAGCAACGTGAACTTTATATTCCAATTTAAAAAGGTCTGTGGCGACTTTTTGCCATGAGTATTCAGGGGAAACATGGGGGATGATATGTTTCTTTTGGTTAGAGCTTATGCCCTTCAAGCAGATAGAGCATCTTGACACTAAATCATAACTGTCAACTGAGAGTCTTTGCCAAACTAAGACATATCTGGCTCTTATCAGACACTTCACAATGTCTAAATGTTGTGAATGTGCAGTTTCTACCATATTCTTCCTGAGGGATTTGGTATGACTTTTTTCCCTCACTTTTCAAGACTAACCCATATACAACCGAAAGTGTATCTCTATAATTCCAATAATACATTATCTCTGATTGACAGCTTGATGTCTGTTAAGGCCAACATTCTATTATGACCTATTTCAGTATGACTAGCTGGCGTTGAGACTTATTCCATCTTACGATCAGAGACAGGTAAAGCCAGGGTTCGTACGGTCTTTGAAGGTCTTTGAGAGTTTGGGAAAAATGAGGTAGCATTTTCAAGGCATTATGATGATAACACCATATGCACATGCATATATATACCTTCAGATAAGGTGTGGGTGTATTTGATAACTTCATACGGGAGAGTGTGCCTGGTACGGGTATGTTCTTACCTTGGTAATGTTTTACGTCTAGTTCATTACGCTGCAGTTGCAAAAGCATACGTTGAGGTCGCGGTAGGGATACATAGAGGGGATTTTTCAAGACAGAGGCAAGTGGAAGGTGGTCAGTTTAAACATATACCTTCCTCGCGTATGCATATTGATGGAACCGTTTGCATCCGAACAGAATTTCCTATACCTGAGCATAACTAAGTTCAGTTGTAGTCAAGGGGTTTGGTGCATAAGCCACTGGCTTATCATCTTCCATTACGGAGGCACCGAGCCCATATTTTATCACATCAACTGGCAAAGTCAGTGGTTTGTTAGAGTCAAAATAGGACTGAACAGGTCCCGGGCTTAAAGTAATTATGTATTTGACCTTTTGAAATGCGGAGAGTCCCATGATAACTCTGCGTTTTTAGCTAACAATTATCTTTACTGACACATGACCTCTGCCACATTTGGGGCAAATTTTTGACAAATAGTTAACCATGACAAGAATTATCTCTAGCTCCACGCGGTTTAGATTGATTTCTCAAATTTGTATCATGTCCGTCGCGTGTGGGTCTGAATAGTAGTATCTTGTGACAAATCGAAATGATACGACTTAAACCTTCAAAACTCCGAAATCAATTTTATCACGAGTCATGTTTTCGTCGTCTGTGAAGATACAGTCCTTGGCCAGGAATTTCACATATTGGTCTATCGTCCAGGAGCCTTGAATATCGTTGTTAAATATGGCAAAGACTAGATTTAAGTTGAGTAGCACATGATTTTTTTAACTTAGTAAAGAGTGTTGATAGGTCATTTTTATCTTCCTCCATTGGGGATCATGTGTTGAAAACATCTGTACCTTTGTCTCCTACCCAGTGTAGAATGTAATTGGCTTTGACCGCATCAATTTTTCTACTCATCATATTTTTTACCTAGGCTAGAGGTCACCTGTATCCCGTGTTTGCTATTTGTGCTGGTGCCATATGACTGTATGCTATATATATTGACCTTTCGAAATGCTTAGTGTTTTTGATAACTTCATACGGGAGAGTGTAGTGTATTAAGATAACTTCATACGAGCGACTGTCGCATGGAATGAGGGAAATTTCTGCTAATTACTTTAAGCCCGGGACCTGTTGAATCCTATTTTAACTCTAACAAACCACTGACTTTGCAGTTGATGTGATGAGAGAGAGAGAGAGAGAGAGAGAGAGAGAGAGAGAGAGAGAGAGAGAGAGAGAGAGAGAGAGAGAGAGATATCAACTTCAGCCTTCCAACGTATATCGATACATTTGGTTCTCAACCCGAGAATTAAATTTCTTGTCGGTATCCATATTGATAGTAATAAGAACGAGCAGACATGGACAAATACTGATGACTGTTGACCACAGGGTTCCACATTACAAATAGCGACTGTCGCATGGAATGAGGGAAATTTCTGCTCAACGGAAAACCATATATACTCCATTATTTTGTCTTTAATTAATTAGCTGTATTTACAAAATGATATGTAGTGTTCAGCAATAACTGTATATG
Organism: Unio delphinus; assembly: GCA_029339505.1. Taxonomy (NCBI): domain Eukaryota; kingdom Metazoa; phylum Mollusca; class Bivalvia; order Unionida; family Unionidae; genus Unio; species Unio delphinus. Next base: position 23,678,215 of record JAQISU010000008.1, read on the forward strand.
TCCGTATTTATATCCGTACACTACGAATAAACAACGACTGGAACAAAATTTAAAACATAAACACATTCCATCTCTAGCAAGCACTGCATTAATGTCATAAAAGTTGTTTGAGGGTGATACGCACAAATTACCAAAATACTACACAAATCAATACCACTTTAACTTGAAAAAAACCAGCTTTTTAGTATAAATGGCTGTTATAATTGTGTCAGCAAATTAAATAGTTCACAATGTCGGTTTATATCTGTGACGATTTTACCCCAACCCCTTGTATGTAGGTATAAGTAACTATAACTTGTGATTCTGACTGGCCTTGTACATGTATAAATTGTATGTCTGCCTGACCCAGCTGTGATGTTCAAATTGTTCTAAAAGTTAGCTAATCCCCTTACGTAAGATGGTCTTTGTTAGCTCTCGAGGGGAGAGGAGACTGTGTCCATCGCGGACGGGTGACGTAACCACATCAAAGGACAGGACGGCGTCAAATAAGAAGACTGTAACAATTGATAGACACACAGACAGACATTCGGATGATTGACAGTCGAACGACTGACCAGAGTCGATCGCCCTCCAATCGAAATGCGCTGAGGGTGGGCACTTGATTGGAATCTTAATTCATGTTTAGTAAGAATTCGTCAGTTGCTACAAGAATTGAGACGAGAGTAGAACTCCGTACGGCCAGACGAAAATTGGTGGCAGACTCAGATTTTAGAAATCAAGGGAATCTTAAGATAGCTTCAAAGGAAGCTTTCGGGTGACGTTGAGAGAATTTCGGGTGACGTTGAGAGAATTTCGGGTGACGTTGAGAGAATTCCGGGGAAATTTCGGGTGACGTTGAGAAGAATCGGAAGGAAAGAATTCCGAGTGAATTTGAGAGATACCGAGTGAATTTCGGGTGACCTCAAGAGATACCGTCGAAGAGGAAACGGAAGTAGAGATAGAAGAGGAAACGGAAGTAGAGATAGAAGAGGAAACGGAAGTAGAGGAATCGGAAGGAGAGAAATACGAAAGGAGACTTATTTAGATGAGTAACACTCAAGAAGGGAAAATATTCCTCACACTGAAATCAAATGATGATCTAGGGACCATTGGGTCAAGAGTGACATTGACTGATTAATATCTTTAAAATTGGCATTTATTAAATTGTTGTTTAAATTTCATCTTTGTATTTCTTTTAATTTAACTGTCGGCATTGCTGACTGGGGCTCGTAGCCATATATAATATATTGTCCAGAAGTAAACATTCTGAAAGCGGACCAGGGGAACTTCCTCATAATTCTGTAAAATCTATAGGAAGAACCCCACCCCTACTAAACGGCACTTCACAGTGGGCGCTTCGTCCGGGATATGAATTAGACATATATTATTTTAAGACCTAAAGTTATTTGTAGGAGTATTAGGGAACAGTGTGAGATATTTTTCATTCTTTGTATTTGTTTTATGATTTTCTCATCTTGCATTTTATTGTCATATGTGCATGCTTTGTAAACCTTCCATTACTAGCAGTACTGGTGAAGCAGATATCGAACAAATATCTTACCTGAACGAAATTAGTTGCTATCGACAGGTAAGTATTTAAACTTGTATCACAAGTAGCTGTGTCTTGTTAGAATATTGAGACAAGGTATCACTTTACATTAGTTATAATGGCCACCGAAAGGCAAATGATAAAGGAATATCGAGCTATGGGGTCTGAAGAGCTCGGATATGAGGGAGATCGCCTGGCGGCCTTTATAGAAGAAAGGATCAAGGAATGGAAGGCCGAAAAAGCAGCGGACAGAGAGCTGGAGCTAGCCAAGAAAGCAGCGGACAGAGAGCTGGAGCTAGCCAAGATAGCAGCGGACAAAGAGCTAGCCAAGATAGCAGCAGACAGAGAAACCCAAAGAGAGCTGGAGCTAGCCAAGATAGCAGCAGACAGAGAAACCCAAAGAGAGCTGGAGCTAGCCAGACTCGCCCACACTCTGGAGATGGAAAAGGTGAGAGCTGAAGCTAGGACCAACGGACGGGACGACGCCAGTACAAGCTTTGGAACGACCGGCCGACCATTCATCGACCACCTGATGGTCCAGATCAACATGCCACGCTTCAATGACAGGGAGGAGGCTATTGACGATTTTCTCGTGCAGTTCGAGAAACTCGCACACGCTCATCAGGTCCCTGAACAGCACTGGGCCATTAATGTCTCAGCCTTTTTGCAAGGTGCAGCTCGGGAAGTCTACCACGGCTTAGCTGCAGAAGAGGCTGATGACTATAATGCCCTCAAGAAGGCCATTCTCTGCCATTATCGGCTGACCGCCGAGACTTACCGGAAATTTTTCCGGGACTCTGCGAAAAAGGTAACCGAGACCCACTCTCAATTCCACAACCGTGTTCGAGGTTTATTTGAGAAGTGAATGAAAATGGCTGAAGTCGAACGCACGTACGACGGGCTACGCGAGGTAATACTCAAGGAACATGTCCTGGGTACTTACCGTCGCGAATTGACAGTCTTCTTAGCCGAAAGAGAACACCGGACGCTCGAAGAGATCGCTAACATGGCGGAGCGATACGAGCAGGCGCACTCGAAGAGTGGAGGTTTCGGGGGCGCGGATCGACCCCGACTCTCTGAGTCGCGTCTTATGGGGGAGTTTGAGCCTGCTGTCCGCAACCGTCAGGGCGACGGGAAGGTCGGAGGGGTACCTACAGGTAGGGATGCCACCTATCGACCTGGACAGGCCTCACCCACGAAACCAGGACTTGCAGGTCGGCGAGGGCCGCCGACGTGTTTTAACTGCAAGCGCCTGGGGCATTTTGCCAGGGACTGTCCCAAGGGCAGGCAGACCCAGGTGAATGTCGTTTCTAGGAAGGAGTGTGTGCCGGAAGCGAGTCGCAACCCAGCCAACCTTGCGTCCGCAAATGTCAATGGTGAAGGTGCCACCATCTTGTATGACACTGGGTGCAGCGTCCCCGCGCTTGTCGACAAGAAGTATGTTAAGCCGGAGGACTATACAGGGGAGGTAATAGAAGTTCAGTACGCGAACTGCGCGCGTGACTCATTACCAGTAGCTGTCATTGACCTCGATTCACCATACGTGAAGGGAAAAATTGCAGCTGCTTGCTTGGAAGGTCTATCACATGACGTCATATTGGGATGCCGTTATGTGTTACCCCAGCCGAACCCCGAAACCTGTACACCTATGCCAGTGAGTGCTGTTGAGACCAGGGCCATGAGTCGACAGCCGAAACAGAATCCGATCCAAGTTACATCGACACCGGTTAGTAATGTTCTTCCAGCTGAGTTGAGGAAGCTGCAACAGGAAGACGCAACTCTGGCGCAGTTGCATAAACAAGCAGAAGCAGGAACGGAAAGGGAAACTCCGAACGGCGCGGTGAAGTTCGTCTACAAGAAGGGAATCTTGTATCGCCACGCCAGGAAACACAACGAACACTTTAAGCAAGTCGTCGTGCCAAAGGAAAAGCGTTGTGAAGTGCTGAAGCTTGCACACGAAAGTCTCATGGGTGGACACATGGGAATTGCTAAGACACGTGACCGTCTTGTAAAAGAGTTTTACTGGCCAGGGGTCCAGGGAGACGTAGAACGGTTCTGTCTCTCCTGTGACAAATGCCAGAGAATGGCACCGAAAACGGATCATCGACCCATTCCCTTGGGGAGTACGACCCTTATCGATGAACCATTTAGACGTGTCGCCATGGATTTAATCGGACCGATAAAACCCGCGTCTGCGCACGGAAATCGGTATATTTTAACGGTCGTCGATTATGCTACACGCTATCCGGAGGCCGTAGCATTGCGTAACATTGACACGGAAACCGTCGCGGAAGCTCTGTTTGTGATCTGGTCAAGAGTCGGAGTGCCCGACGAGATCTTGACCGATCAAGGGACACAATTCATGAGTCGTGTGATGGCGGAGGTGAGGTCATTTCTGGGATTGGCTGGATACTATCGGAGGTATGTCGCTAATTTCAGCGCGATTGCGGGGCCGTTGTCTGACCTAACCAAGAAACGGACCCCGAGTAAGATTATTTGGACAGATGCGTGTGAGCACGCTTTCCAAACACTGAAGGCTAGACTTACATCCGACGCCGTTGTTCGTCTACCGGATTTGGATAAGGAATTCGTTCTTCGCACCGATGCATGCGACACAGGACTGGGAGCAGTACTGCTACAGGAGCATGACAAAACGCTTTTCCCTGTCGCATACGGCAGTCGGAAGTTGTCGGCTGCCGAGAAGAACTACTCCGTATCGGAGAGGGAATGTCTCGGAATCGTGTTCGGCATATCACGGTTCGAGCGATACCTATATGGACGCAAGTTCATATTGGAGACCGACCACCAACCACTCGCCTATTTGGCGCAGGCAAAGTTGTCCAATGGTCGATTGATGCGATGGTCGCTGTTCTTACAGCAGTACCAGATGCAGATCAGATACGTGAAAGGATCTGAAAACGTAGGCGCAGATTTCATGAGTAGAAGCGCTGGAATGATATAGATCATTCTGATTAAATTTTCATGTTCATACTCAGTTTAGCATCTAGTTGATTTTGCTGATCTTGTTCTTTATATTGTTGTAACACTTTTGCACTTATAGTATTCTGAGGGAATAAAATCCTGATTTTATTCTCAAGCGTGGGGGGATGTGACGATTTTATCCCAACCCCTTGTATGTAGGTATAAGTAACTATAACTTGTGATTCTGACTGGCCTTGTACATGTATAAATTGTATGTCTGCCTGACCCAGCTGTGATGTTCAAATTGTTCTAAAAGTTAGCTAATCCCCTTACGTAAGATGGTCTTTGTTAGCTCTCGAGGGGAGAGGAGACTGTGTCCATCGCGGACGGGTGACGTAACCACATCAAAGGACAGGACGGCGTCAAATAAGAAGACTGTAACAATTGATAGACACACAGACAGACATTCGGATGATTGACAGTCGAACGACTGACCAGAGTCGATCGCCCTCCAATCGAAATGCGCTGAGGGTGGGCACTTGATTGGAATCTGCGATAATAATTCATGTTTAGTAAGAATTCGTCAGTTGCTACAAGAATTGAGACGAGAGTAGAACTCCGTACGGCCAGACGAAAATTGGTGGCAGACTCAGATTTTAGAAATCAAGGGAATCTTCAGATAGCTTCAAAGGAAGCTTTCGGGTGACGTTGAGAGAATTTCGGGTGACGTTGAGAGAATTTCGGGTGACGTTGAGAGAATTCCGGGGAAATTTCGGGTGACGTTGAGAAGAATCGGAAGGAAAGAATTCCGAGTGAATTTGAGAGATACCGAGTGAATTTCGGGTGACCTCAAGAGATACCGTCGAAGAGGAAACGGAAGTAGAGATAGAAGAGGAAACGGAAGTAGAGATAGAAGAGGAAACGGAAGTAGAGGAATCGGAAGGAGAGAAATACGAAAGGAGACTTATTTAGATGAGTAACACTCAAGAAGGGAAAATATTCCTCACACTGAAATCAAATGATGATCTAGGGACCATTGGGTCAAGAGTGACATTGACTGATTAATATCTTTAAAATTGGCATTTATTAAATTGTTGTTTAAATTTCATCTATTTCTTTTAATTTAACTGTCGGCATTGCTGACTGGGGGCTCGTAGCCATATATAATATATTGTCCAGAAGTAAACATTCTGAAAGCGGACCAGGGGAACTTCCTCATAATTCTGTAAAATCTATAGGAAGAAGGCCACCCCTACTAAACGGCACTTCACAATATCACCTCCGGTCATGATGGTAAAGTTTTACTCCATTTTGCTTTTCGCTATCTCGGATGGGTCCATATCGTCCAGTATCCTGGGTTAAAACCATTTTGTAGTGGTTTTTCCAAAGTAGATTGTATTGAAATATTACATTTTCGACAGGTCTTGATCAGTAAAAACCGGATTGAACAGGATCAATCTGGATCAAACCGGTTCCATCTTACTCAAACCGGATCTATCAAGTTTATCCTGGTTGAAAACCAGTTTTATAAAAGTAGATTTTATGAATAAAATTGTTTTGGACAGGTTTTGACAAGATAAAGCCGGTTCAATCCTGTTAAATCCGGACTAAGTCGATTCAGTCTTGCTCAAACCTGTTCGTACCATTTGATCCTGGGTTAAAACAATTTAAACCGGTTTTTTAAAAGTAGATTGTACTGGAAAAAGTCCGTTTTATACAGGCTTCTACCAGGTAAAACTGGTTTAATCCGGATCAACCGGTTGCATCTTGCTCAAGCCAGCTCTATCCAGTTTAAAAAGCAATTTAAACTGGTTAAAATCAAAGTTGATTTTATTAATAAAACCTGTTTTGGAAGGTTCTGACCGGTTAAAATCGGGTTAATCCGGATCAATCCGGATAATATTTATTCCATTTGCTCATACCTGTTCATACAAGTTGATCCCTCAAAACCGGTTTGAACCGATTTTCTCCAAGTAGAATTTATTGAAATATTTCGATTTTGATAGGTTTTGACCGGCTAAAACCAATGAAAACCGGCTCAATCGGGATCAAAATGTTTCCATCTTCCTCAAACTGGTTCTATTCAGCTTAGCATGGTTGAAAACGAGTTGAAACCGGTTAATCAAAGTAGATTGTATGAATTCAGATTGTTTTGGACAGATTTTGACCTATTCAAACCGGTTTTAACCAGTTGAATCCGGATCAAATCAATTCCATTTTGCTCACACCTGCTCATACCAGTTGATCCTGGGTAAAAACAGGTTTGAACTGGTTTATTCAAAGCAGATATTTTTGACAAACTTCGTTTTTGTCATTTGTGAATAGTTAAAACCGGT
>JAQISU010000008.1:23687500-23707500 GCA_029339505.1 Unio delphinus
TAATTACAGAGATAGTGTGACATCTGTACTTCCGTAAACTTCCCTTTAAGTCTTGAAATTATTAATGATGTTGCTCAGTCCAGCTTCTCTACTCAGAACATCTTCGTGGAAAATAAAATCACCTTTCTTTGCATCGATTCTTACTGCTTGTTAAAAAAAACCTCTTACTCACCTTCCTTCTTCCCCTCTCTCTCTCTCTCTCTCTCTCTCTCTCTCTCTCTCTCTCTCTCTCTCTCTGTAACTTCAAGAGTAAATTTCGCATGAAAATCCATACCTGTTGTACCACTTAAATCCATGAATTACGAATACTATTTTGAATTAAAATACTTAATAGACATTTCTTAACAAATAAGCTCTGCCTCCCCCCCCCCCCCCGATAAAAAAACAAACACATCAACTTTAAAATGCAACTATTGTATTATAGATTTCAACCCAGATTAAATAATAACCATCTAACTGAGCAGTGCTTTCTAAAAGATGAGTGTAGAATGAATATTTTGTTTGCTTGCCATTATTAACACTCGCTAAAATAAATTGAATTTTCTCCGAGTAATTAGTGAATGTACGGTGGAGGGGGAGATTTTGCTTCCCATGCTCTTGAGGCTGGTCTCTGTTCGTGCGTAATGGATAATGGTTGAAATCGATCTTTTGATGGCCAAACAGTGTTGTCAAAATCTGTAGAGGAAAATGTATCACAGTAAATATTACACCCTATCTGTACAAGAGGTTGAAATTCAAAAGGTTATCAATTAACCCAGGAATAAACCGGAAAGGATCACATAAACGATACGTATCTACTGCCAACCGTTTTCATTGTTCGAGCTGAATCTCATTCTTACGAGGAGAGAGGTTAAACGTGTGAGTAGTCTGTGAAAGGTTAGAGCCTTATAGCATTCGGCAATCGTGGGCCATTACTTACCTTCTTATGTATGTATGTATGTATGTATGTATGTATGTATGTATGTATGTATGTATGTATGTATGTATGTATGTATGTATGTATGTATGTATGTATGTGTGTATATATATAACTGTATGTAGTTTTGTATTTATCTATAAAAATAAAATGCTCTTATAGCGGTAAAAGTACAAATGTATCAAAATATATTAGAAATTCCGTGTATTCAAAGTTAAATTTTGTAACTATAAAATTTCTTCATCCATGCATTCGTAGAGTAGACAATGATACATATATTCTGATTCATAAATATAGTTGGACCCTTGAGTAGACGTAGTATTTAAATACATTATATATTAAGGCTCTTATCTAAGATGTGTACATTTGTCCCCATCTACTACACTTCTATAATCAACAATTAAGAGATGGTATTAGGAGGCATTTGCTCTGCATATGTCACACCCAAACCAGAGAGAGAGAGAGAGAGAGAGAGAGAGAGAGAGAGAGAGAGAGAGAGAGAGAGAGAGAGAGAGAGAGAGAGAGAGAGAGAAAGAGAGTTACGGGCTGTGCGAGATGTATTTTTAATGCAAAATGATAAATATGTGTGTGTTTGTGTGTGTGTGTGTGTGCATATAATCTACCCCTTATATGTGCGGATATCATACATACCTAATGTATTGCCATGTCCGACCCTTTGTTGTTTTTTGAGTACTTTGATTAGAAGTAGGGACACCATTATTGCAAGTATCACACAAATTCCCACAACGACTAAAGGCAAAACAATTGTTAGTCTGTTTGACGTTCCTGATTTCCGCTCTTCAGCGTTGTCTGAATCTTCATCGTGGGTTGTTTTAGCAGAGATAATCGTAGTTTGTTCCTTTGAAATGGATCCTATCATAGTGGTTCCTGTAATAGTGGATCCTGTAATAGTCGAATGGTAGTTCAAGGTGCTCATGTCGATGCGTCGGAAAGAACGGGTACGCACGACAGAAATTACATTAGATACATCACCTATATTACCGCTTTCATCAACGGCTCGGATAGCAAGATAGCTTGTCTCACTTTGGTTTCCATCATCAACAATACCGTACAGTGCAATCTCCTCCAATTCACCGGAAGGATGTGGTGAGAATGTAGCATTTTCTACCGGAACTGCAGTACTAAAGTTATATCTGATTACATCGATATCGTCAGAGCTGCGCATTTCATATATTCGGGCTGCAGAATAATATGTGTTTAAAATTAATTTAATTTAATTTCATTTAAATTGCGAGACAGAACAAAGTTAAGCGTCTGTTCAGTAGCATGTAGAACAATATATAACCCAGTAAATCTCATATTATGAACGGGGAAACGAATAAACGAATAGTTTGTACACTCTGACATTTAATCCGTATGGTTCTATCATTCGTTACGTATTATGGATACTGCCGAATGATACTAAATGGCAGATATTTTAATTTAATTGAACGAAGAAGCGATGCTAAACTTTTTGATTGTGACATATAATCCAAATTCTAAAGAATAAATTGTATTGAATATTTCAAGATACGATTTGAAAGCGTGATTACACGCCAACATTAGAATTGATTTTCGACTGTAAAGATCTCTGAGTAGATAATATTGTACTTACTATTGCATGCACATTTATTTTTTTTTTTCTATTACTCATTTACTTATATGTATACAAAAGTAAGACTTTAGATGACCAAAAAGTTTTTTAAATTCTACCTTGCCCTTGATCGCGATCGTCGCCAGTAGCTGTCCATTTAATGATGTATATATTTTCTCCAAGAATGTTAGTGACGCGGAAATCTCTTATTCGATCTGGAGGTGTTGTGTCTCCGTTGAGAGTTGTAAAGTTTGTGACGATAATTTCATTCGGGATTGACACTCTTGTGAACAAAGAGCCATTAGTTGGTGACAATGGAGATCGCCTTCCTGGAAAATTTTAATTGGTCATCAGCTCCACAGGTGTTTGTCAATAAACTTAGGCATTATAAGACTACATGTATACAATGCAGTTGCTAAAATTGAATTTCAGGCGGGATATGAATGATGAGTATTGCATTCACTGTGAAAATACAGGAAAACATTCTTTCGAATAAAATTTACTAATCTAAACAAAGATATTAAACTATGTCATTTTAGACTAGGTAAGGAAACCACTGCTTCAAATACAATAATGCTATGAATTCGAATTACAATTACGTTTTGTTTATACATTCTTTAGTACATCAAGTGATTTGGAGGAGTATGTCCTACAACTGTTCTAATTTTTCTTTACTTACTAGCACTATGGGAGAATTCTGGTAGATTATAATCTGCATCCACAACTCCTTCTACGAAAACTTTCAGGTTGTGTCGTCCATTTATGGTGATGTACGTTTTAAGAACGTAGGCTGAGTATATTCCATCATTCATTAATATGTCTGGACCTGTAAATTGTTTTAGAGATGACAATGTATATAAACACACACACACACACACACACACACACACACACACACACACATATAATATAATATAATATAATATAATATAATATAATATAATATAATATAATATAATATAATATAATATAATATAATATAATATAATATAAATGTTGCGCAAAATATTAAACAGTCTTCATTTGACATTTCTGTGTATTTAATCGTATAAAAGTATTCAATGGAAAATACGCAAAACGTTTATTCCGATATGTTGTGACTTTGCAAGACTACACTACATAAAAACTTACAGCATTGATTGCCGTTATCATTTTAATCTGTTTACTTCAAAGTTTATGGGCTGTTAGAAGGAAAAATGTATAAAGCATGAAGTATTCGTTACCCGTCCCGTTGTCGTTCAATTCAATTTTTGTTTCATCTTTGCCGGATTGTAAAAGTGCCCAAACTTTGACGTTTAATACGGGTGATCTGCATTTGTCAACATTTGCATACAGTATGATATCCTCTCTAACTGCAAAGTCTATTGCTGTACCCGAAAACCACGTAGAAACTCTAACTACATTCGTTTCATTCGGCTTCGGAAAGGACGACACAAAAATGTTTGTGCTAGTCTCTGGTGACTGATTTATCGTGAAGACGTATTCTCCTTCCTGAAATTGCATTTTAAAAACAGATTCAGTTAATTGTTTATTCTAACAGTTAAGGAGCATGCTATTAAACCAATGCTTTCAACACTTTATTCATGGTAACATCTGTGTGCCTTGACATCAATTTTGCGAAACCAGTTAAAATACCAATTAGGAAGCCATGACATGATGTGTTCATGATCGCAGACCAAACATTAATGAATAAATTTTCATTATAAACTATAAGAATCGCAAGAAGCAGAGAACACTTTTGACTATTGTCTTTAAAGTCGGTATGAATGTTAACGAGAAAGATCAAGATAGACAGACGCACTCAATTCTCTCTCTCTCTCTCTCTCTCTCTCTCTCTCTCTCTCTCTCTCTCTCTCTCTCTCTCTCTATATATATATATATAATAATAATAATAATCGTGGTAAGTTTTTAGATGTAACAACACTTTTTTTAATCGCAAGTTACAATGCAGTCATATTTGAATACTCATTTTGTTTCCTTTTGATACTCGAAGTATTATTCAACGACTAATTGTTTTCTTAATTTCCAACATTATAGGCATATTTTCAGCTCTTTTAGTAATCGTTGCATTACATACAGATAGATGAATGATATTTAATGCTGTTTCAAATTATGTATATTTATTAATGATAGCGCAGAAACAATTATCACAAATTCTTTGCTTTTAAAAATGCAGTTAGCTTGTGCACGTAAATACAAATTTCATTAGGTTACAAATATGTTATGACATTCTAATTTTTGGAAATGTGGAGAAACCATATACTCACATCAGCCACCTTGCCGTTTCCAGGTATATCAATTGTATAAAACGAATTGACACGTTGAAACCAGCTCAAGTTTGGTCCGGATATATTAAGATAAATATATGCATTGTTCGATGTTATTACAGTTAGTTTCGTATTGTATCCTATCCCTGCGTCAATTTTGAAATTTCCAGAGGGATTTCCATGAATGGAACCGTTGAAAGAGTATGAATATATCTGTAAAATTAAACCGTTGAGAGAGTTTAAATATCTTGACATGCTTGAAGATAATTTTGTGATACATTTTTATTCATTAATTTAAAACAAACTTTATTTTGGTTGCATTCAAATTTGTATTATTGAATGCAATTATATAATGCGGTACATCCTGATCAAGAAAAGACAACATGCCCAACTAAAGCGACGTAAATGTATCGAAAAGTCAAAGAGAAACATCAGTGAATGTTTTTTTTTAAAAAAAACACGATGTCGTGGTATTGTATTTAATTTAACATTTGGATTAGATAATAAAGTGTAATACACATTAATACTGGTAATTTATAATTAGAGTAGCATCTAATTAACATATACACTTTTTATATTCACAATAGGCTGAGAAGACTCACCACTAATGGATTCCCTGCATTAGGAACCATCGTCCCCGACATAACAGTCTGGGAAAATACATCGAGAAACGTTATAGACGGCGTCTCCAAGTATGTAAGATAACGGCCTCCAGTTTTAATGGCAATATCTTTCAGCTTCATGTCGGCATCTTGAGAAACGGCTATAGTATGCACGACAACCCCAGACTTGACAATATCTGGCAGTGTTTCATTTATGAACGGCCGCACATTTTCCTCGCCGTCAGAAATAAGTATTATTTCTGCATTTTCCAACGGTAGGTTGAATCCTTGCAAAAGCTATGATGTAATAAGGAAATGTTAATGCTTTTATTTCGTTTATAATACATGTTCTCATCTGTGTGAGGATGGATATAAATTATGCTTCCATCATTCAAAATTAATGTACGCTAATGGTTTCATTGGATAAGCACTGAAACGATGAGGTGCAAAATATTTTTTTTCGCTTTTCTTTTATCAATATAGTATACTATACATGTGACATCAAGGAATTGTTAACGAAGTTCGGACTATATTATATCTTTAGAAAAAGTATGTTTCCCATTACATATTGAAAAACTGAGTGAATGGAACTGGAAACAATACAACGATTACAATTAATAACATTGCGTAGATAAGAATGGGATTCGATAAATATTTGTTTAACGATCGTTTCGCTTGTAAGTATGCCAGCCAATTATCTGGTGTATAGACTCTGCGTATCTTTGAGATCCTTGGTTTAAATAATTACCGATATATTATCTAATTATTAAATAGACATCATATTAACATGCACAGTAACTCCCATTAATATAATCTGTCCCAATAATCTTCTTTTCCATTAGTAAAAAACATACCCACAGAGCTCGCATCAAGCCAGCACCAATACTTGTTCCTCCTTGAGCGTATTGAGGTAAGCTGTTCATCAGACTCTTTCTCACAGATGACCCAGATATTTGTGTTATCCCCGCATGTAAATATGCAGTGTAACTGAACGTTATTATTCCTAAATACGAGTTGTCATGAAGGAGGTTCTCTATAATGAATTTCCCCGATAGATATAGGTGGTTTATTCGATTACCCTAATAAAATGGAAATATAAGTAGAAAAAAAGATATAAAGATGCAAAATAGTTTGAATATACAGTTGATGATTTTGGAAAAATATTTTTACTGACAGGTGAAATATTTTCGTATATATTGTGCTCTGTATATTTAATAATGCATTCTTTATTATTTCTTTCCTGTTTGGTTTATTATATGTTATTGTAATGTAATATGTATGTTGAACTTAATATTTTCCAAAAAACAAGTTTCTGTTCCACTTGACCTGAATTTTAGATTTTTCTAATTCTTGAACCAACTGAAATAACTTCTCTGTGTCTGGGTTTAATATCAGGATAATTAATAAATGAAGTGAAGGTGTTTATTTGGGTCCACGTCTTAGATATTGGATTTCCTTCACAATTTGCCAGGCGTACTGGCATTGTCCTGGTTATATAGTAGAACACTTTTTAATTGTAACTAACATTTTCTTGTAAAGATTAAATCATTTTCTTGTAAAGATTACAACCTTTCCAGAAGTTTTTTCCATCAGGAATTTTATATATATATATATATATATATATATATATATATATATATATATATATATATATATATATATATATATATATATATATATATAATGCTAATTGTGACCTGATGTAATGTTGAGAACTATATAATCTTTTAAGTGAAACATTATTTTTTCGTCCTTTAATATTCAAGAGGATGCAAGATGAATTTGCTAACTTAAATTTTGGAATTATACAAATTATGACTGCTCTTGAAGTAGGAAGGTTCTCTGATAATATTCTCCAATATATAGGCTTGAAATATATTCAGAAATGTCAAATAATGATGTCAGCTGAAAATGAATTATTGTGATGCAACGACAACTCGCACATAGACGCTTTATCAGCTATCATATACACATCAACACAATCAGCATCAGATTTAATTTTGGATCTCCACTACAATTTATTCATAACGTGAATTATTGGGACTTGTGTCTGTATTTCGGATTTATTTCGTAATACCATATGTCTCCTTTTATGCAGTTGCACTTTTGTATTCTAGGTACATAAATTAATCTAGGAATTAAAAAATCTTCTTGCTTTTCACTCTATTATTTTATTTATTTTTGCATCACAACAACTGATACGTAACATCTTCATCTAACTCCAGCTTCTCTAATAACTTAATAGTGCATACACGCGAGTATCTTTGAATTATAGCGAGATAAGTATATTTATTATACGAAACAAACTGAGATGGATGATGTTTCTTCCTAGAAACAGTTATACCAAGAAATGTAAATCAATGATACATTGTGCGCACTTTATACACGTTTTATTGGTTAGCAGTATATTATTTACATTATTAGACTGGTTGTTCACGCACATGACATATTAGGCGGATTTATATTTCTGGCAGTAAGATATCAAAATCTATTTGTTGTATTTTCTTTCTCATAATGATGCAAAATATAAATCACTGTCGTGTACACCTCATGCACGACGTAAACAAGTCGGTGTACCCGACAATATTGTACGTCTATTCCACATATATAAAATAAAAAAAAAATGTAATAATGGCTATCACCTGGCTATAACCAAATAAACAACCAAGGTATATATATATATATATATATATATATATATATATATATATATATATATATATATATAGATAGATAGATAGATAGATAGATAGATAGATAGATAGATAGATAGATAGATAGATATGCTGATCAATAAGTAGGCGAATATGAAAGAAAAAAAGTTTTAACAAGCAAAGGTTTAAATGACTACCGCCATGCTTCCTGATGTGTCAAGAACAAAGACCCGAACATGATGTCCACTTTGCACCAGACGAAACGTTGTAGGTCTCTTGCTTCTTTCTGTTACTGGTCGATTGGCTCCTAAAATTGGTTATATGGTCGTGTGTTTTTTCTTAATGTTATTGAGTAAAACTTTGTCACAAGATATGTTACAATTTTACAATTACAATTACAATTTTAAACACGCTGAGAGCAGATTGTGGACATGTGCAGGAATACATAGTAGCCGATCCCACGTGTACAGTTTCCTTTGCGTCATACAACGTTATTTGCTTTTCTGTGTTTAAAGCCATCAACAGGGATTCTTAGAATCATAAAAGCGATACATATTTAAAAGAACTAGTGTGGCAAATAATTCATGATCAATAGAACAATTATAAGACCTTCAATGATCAATGCAAATAAAGACTACTGTTTAAATTATATGAGCAAATGTCCATCTGGAATATTTCTTTTTAATTTCCATGTATAAGGAACTTTATTTGCTTTCCACAATTGTCCATCTGGAATATTTCTTTTTAATTTCCATGTATAAGGAACTTTATTTGCTTTCCACAATTGTCCACTCTTTCCTTACCTACAAACAATGCTACCATCGATCCAGGAAGCAATGTAAAAATTGAATATATCGGTACATATGTTAGTTCATTCAATGTTCTTACATATCAAAAGTGATCGCATCTTGAATATTATATAAATTAATAACTGAGGCATCGGTGTTTTAAATACATTAATGTGCTGTGCCTTCCAATCGCATAAGAAAGGAAAACAAAATAAGACAATAATGAAAAAAGTTCGGATTTTTTGCTTATTGCATGGTAACCAATGATTCCTTTTATTAACTCATTTGTTTTTTTTTCCGTTCCGTCTTTTGTTGGTTTAATTGATGTTCGTTTCTTAGTATTAGGCACATGTACCACCAATATAACCTTATGGGTTCAATGACTCGCTCGTATACCATTACCTTATAGGGTAGAAATGAACCGTACATTCAATATTAATATGTAATCAATGAATTGGTAAAATACTTGATGTCACCAACATATATCGAGCTAGAAGGCTTGGTGTCCTTTATTTGTGATAGTCTTTCATGCAATGGTTCTATTATTGATTTTAAAAACAAAGTATAATATAACGATAAACAACATTTCACACAGACACACATTCTCAGTCTGTCTGTCTGTCTGTCTCTCTCTCTCTCTCTCTCTCTCTCTCTCTCTCTCTCTCTCTATATATATATATATATATATATATATATATATATATATATATATATATATATATATTACCGTTGCTAAAATCGAAGTGACTTTCCATTACTTCCCAAACACTCTTCATTTGGCACCACATATTTTGCATACTGGGTGCATCAGATTCATGGTCACCTTTGTCACAGAAGGAATCAATCTGTTGTAATGTAAAGAATCAATCTCCCAACGCAAGTTTAAAACCACTGTTTCTACTAAGAGTAAAACTGTATGTATGTATGTATGTATGTATGTATGTATGTATGTATGTATGTATGTATGTATGTATGTATGTCTGCCTGTCTGTATATATATATATATATATATATATATATATATATATATATATATATATATATATATATATATATATATATAAAGAGCCAAACAGCCGGAAATAATATTTGTCATGTTTGTCTACGAAAACGTTGAATAGAGCCTTAGAACCTTATCGAAAATCAACAGAATTTCATATAGATCAATGTGTAAATGTAAGCCCATGATTTTATATATATCTACAGCAGTATACCTGACTGATATAAGTTATTGTTGTTTCACAAATTTATATACCGACTTCTCCATACTGTCTAAAGATAAAACATATACATACCGATGGAATCGCATAAGAATACATTAACGACGCCTTCGTTTGTTGATTTGATGATGGACAAAACCTACACGCATGATCGAGCATTGAACTCGGATTTAATTTGCAAGGACGACCTGCATCACAATTTAGTAGAGCGTCTCCACGGATCCGCTTTGTGCATCTGTATGAGGAATCAAAATACAGTTATTAAATTGGTCCACGTGTTAATAAAACTCTGAGAGGGAAAAAAGCTGAAAAGGGAATGTTTGTCGGAAATGCATCACAAATTGAAACAAGAAACAAAAGCAGTAGCTACTCTGCGTATTAACGTTTGGTGTGTAAGAAAAATTATTTGCGCCGAAAAAAGGTGCTAGTCTAAATGTAACACTAATCTACGTTCTGCCTCAGTTAACGCCATGAGGACCATCTCGGGGCCAAAATAACAACATGAAAACAAACATTTCCAAAGACCTCTTAAGATACTAACAAAAAGACCGCTTACGTTTCTCCATTTTAGAACGCCCGAAACAGCAATTTATTTTACCCTATGACGTGCAGAGCAAATGATAGCATGCTTGAGTTAATGCTACCAAAGTGTTAGGGTGCTTGTCAGAGGGGATCATTGCCTGCTGTTTGCTGATTGGGAGCTTCAGTTTCAAACTTGGGACAAAATTTTTTATGTTGCATCAAGTCCAAAAAAAATCTATGTTACGCTGGAATCTTGCCGGTCATGTCCAGTAGTAATGTAATAAATTTGGATTATTCGCATTTGATAGCGCCCAGTATTATGCGATTCTTGATTTGTGTTATTATTGAGATTCTGTGCCATGGAAATATTCCTAGCCCGAAATAATTAGCCAGTTACTAGGAGCAAAAGTCACGGAGTCGAGTGTTAGTGAGTTTGAATCATGCCATTGTTCGCAAGTAGTGAATTCAGGTACAAACCGAATGACTGTCCCTGGAGTAACATAGTCCATATTAAAATCTAGTGGTGTACAATAGTGGTGTGGCTGAGGTGGCAGTATTTACGGTAGGACACTGGTACATTACACAAACGAATCAATAAGTAGGGACTTAGTAGATGCCGTTTATGTGTCTATAGTGGAAAATGCCAAAATGGGTGCACTTATATTGGCGTAATGTGCCTGTCAAAGTGTACATTGACTGGCCGAAGGTGGCGGAGTTCTTTATAGTTCCCAGTGAAAAAGGGGTTACTAGTGTATTTTCTTGGCATCACCGGCTGGCGGTACGGAAATCGGATGATGATGAAGAAAACCCATGCAAATGTGCGGTTGATGGAATTTTGGCAAGTTGTTTTATCTCTGGTCTTGAATTGAATAGAGTAAAATTTAGTATATAAAAGCAGACAAGTCTGGCTTTCCGGTTTACAACTCAAATTGTATGGAAGTCTTTGGAAATTTGGGGAAAACATATGACTTCCAGCGGGATTCGCGCTAGGGTTTGACACCGCTTGGTCAAGTAATACCCCTGTGCGTGTAACAGTTATATTTGTAGTAATTATAAATAGCATGGTTCAAAATGGCGAATGTTATGTATAAATGTTATAACGGTCATGACTTACCATCCACTCAAATGTTTCTAAAGTTTGATAAAATAATAATATTATCACGTCGACGTTCCAATGTCCCTGCAAGAGTTACTTTGCCTGATTCAACACATCTAGTTTTAGTCAATGAAACGTTTATCAAACAATTGTATTACAGATTGTTTAGCAGCTTATGAATCCACATGGTCATTCGCGATACAAAGAATTTCCGGGTGCAGCACACACTTGAGATGACCGGAGAAATACTGACAATAATACCATATTTATCAAAGCGCATTTTGGACTGATGATCGATTGTGCGGCAGCTTGCAACATGGCTTTCCAAAACGCTATCGGTGAGATGATAGTTCTTGCATGTTTGCGGTCTGTTAGCGAAAACAGCGTTTTTTAATTTGGTATGGGAGCAGCCAATATAAACAATGGCAGTGCTTGTACCTTCCAATGTAGAGGAAAGTCGGGCGTGGTTTGTACCTTCCTCGCGCGTGGAGGAGAGAACAGTACCTGCAACAAATTGCGTAGACCGTATTCTTGGTTGCTAGCATTATCGCTACATGCGCGATACGAAGTAATGCTGATGGCGCGGTTCTTGCTTCATTTCTTTTGTTTAGTGCCATCGACGTAGGGGTGTTACATATTAAGTTCTTATTGCATGGCAATATGTGTGATGGTAAATGTAGGCATCGTTATAATTTCTAGTCCAGGTTTGCTCCTTCACGGTCTTGGAACATTTGACAGATACGACACGAATAAATTAAGTGTGCCTACAACATCACAAAGTGAAAGTAAGCGATGCCGATAATGAACTTCGGGTGTATGGTTAGAGACAACATTACATGTATTATTACAATGGTGACAAGCAAGATTACGTTTTTAGAGGAACATATGATGATGAAAACGCTATTAAAAAGAAAATAAACTTGTAATGGAGAACTTCTATTGACGATTCCATCATCGCCTCATTAATTATTGATAAGGTCACTTCGGTGGAAACATTTATCAGTATTTTTCCGCGTATCTATTCCAACTCAAACAGCGCTTGATATACATACGTCCTATATGATCTAATATATTAAATTTAATACTCAGTCGAATACAACTAGCGTTAACATATCTATATGCGCCTGGGTATTAACAAAACACAGTGTTAATTGCCCGTAGAATGGTTTACAAATCCAGCACAGAAAATCTTCGGTAGATGTTGAAATGTCATTATATATTCGGTCGCCTAGCATGCGCGCTAGTCTCATGAATGGATATTTAATGTAATACATTTGCCCGAGTAAATACAGTACATTGTTCTTACAGAAATGACAACTTGGATTTGTGTGTGCCAACGCAGTAAACCCAAGTTCCACGATCACTATCATAGATACGTGTACTATTTATAAAAATATCAATGTTATCCAGCTGGCACTAATACTGAACGCTGGACAACCTGGTAATTTTCGACAATTCAGGCTGAGAAGTTGATATGAAAGCAGCGCCGGTGCTATGCATTTTGGTGCCCCTAAGCGAGATCAGATATCTGGAGCCCCCGTTCCACTCACGCCCTCTCCCACCCGCCCATCATGAAATAAACCCTTAGCTCAACGCCCTAGGCGATTGCCTAGTTCGCCTAGCGGAAGCGCCGGCCCTGTATGAAAGCCCCCTCCCCCATCCCCCGATAGAGCTGTGAACGTTCTTTTATTATTCATTTTGATTTCGTTCGTTTTTTGGGTGGAAAATATCCCCCACCCCTTCCTCCAGAATGATATTTTTTGGTAACGATGTTGCTACAGCAACATTTCCGTTGTTGTGGTGTGAACCCAAATATAGAGAGAAAAAGAAAGTATGTGTTTCTTTATTCATAAATACAACCAAAATCATAAGTTTTGTTAGCTGATTTTTGGGGTATCTTTTAGGCGATATATATATATATATATATATATATATATATATATATATATATATATATATATATATATATATATATAATTGGAAGGTAATTAGCCATGTAACAAGTTAGCTGTTATTATGAAGGAAAAACAGTTATTATATAACGCACGGATATTAACTTTGAGTATAAATAATGAATAATGACTTTAACTATAAAGTATGAGTAATGACTTTAAAAATAAAGTATGAATAATTACTTTGAATATAAAGTTTCAATAATATAGTATGAATAACTTCGTTGAATATAACATATGAATAATGACTAATATAGAGACTAATAAATGACTTTGAATATGAGGTATACAACGTCGTTAATAGCGAGTGTGATAGTGACTTAATATAATGTATAAATTATGACTTTACATATAATGTATAAATTATGACTTTACATATAATATATGAATTATGACTTTACATATAATATATGAATTATGACTTTACATATAATATATGAATTATGACTTTACATATAATATATGAATTATGACTTTACATATAATATATGAATTATGACTTTACATATAATATATGAATTATGACTTTACATATAATATATGAATTATGACTTTACATATAATATATGAATTATGACTTTACATATAATATATGAAT
Source organism: Unio delphinus (assembly GCA_029339505.1). NCBI lineage: Eukaryota > Metazoa > Mollusca > Bivalvia > Unionida > Unionidae > Unio > Unio delphinus. The sequence continues at coordinate 23,701,710 of JAQISU010000008.1, forward strand.
TATGACTTTACATATAATATATGAATTATGACTTTACATATAATGTATGAATTATGACTTTACATATAATGTATGAATTATGACTTTACATATAATGTATGAATTATGACTTTACATATAATGTATGAATTATGACTTTACATATAATATATGAATTATGACTTTACATATAATGTATGAATTATGACTTTACATATAATGTATGAATTATGACTTTACATATAATATATGAATTATGACTTTACATATAATGTATGAATTATGACTTTACATATAATGTATGAATTATGACTTTACATATAATATATGAATTATGACTTTACATATAATGTATGAATTATGACTTTACATATAATATATGAATTATGACTTTACATATAATATATGAACTATGACTTTACATATAATGTATGCATAATGGCTTTAAATGGGAAGCAGGAACAATGATTATAAAGTGTTAACAGAGACAAAATTTAAAATATGTGAATAGTGCAATTAAATAATAAGAATGAATAATGACTTTGAATAAGAAATATGATATTTACTGGATCGGAATCCAACCTCTGTTACCTCTGGGAGACTGGTAAAAATAACGATTTGAGAGTGAGATGTTTGCAGGCATTATATTTTCGTCAAAAACTCCCCATCGTAGATGCGCCCAGTTGTGTACAATCATCTGATCTGTAACAGAAAGTTGAACATTTCCAGTTATTTTGTGTATTTTATCTATCTTGATTTCATATCCATGAATATTGGTTTGGATACGTCAGAAACAATAGATACAGCATTTATTAGCACACTATACATTCATTCCATATATAGAAACGAATCAGATTATGCTAGCTGTAACATGAAATATATATTTCTAAAATATTTATGATAGTCTCAAGACTGGCAATCATATGGCGAATAACAATCAATTCGAGTGCACTGGATACAGCGGGGGATCAACATTTGTCAGGTATTAATTATGATAAATGCAATAGTTACCTAAACATTTGATTTACAAGGCTGCGACAAAGACATGATTGCGAGGGCAACCCAAAGGGCGAAACAAACAAATTACAATTACCTATTAAATATGATGAGAATGAAAAGGCTGATACCATTTATCCTGACCTATCAACAGGTAATCCTGAAGTAATTAATGTCATCGGGAAACAATGGGTCATCGTGGTATCATGTAAGGCACTAAAGCTAATCATCCTGTACAATTCAGTAGCAGCCTACCGGAGACCAAAATTCCGCAAGGACATTGTAACGTCTCCTGCTTAGTACGAAGGGTAGTTAATTGGATTTAGCTACGTTATCTAGTGAATAAGCTCCCTCGATGTTTCGATACGGTGTGAGTAAAAATATAGAACATTAACAGAGAACTGCGCAAGAATATTGGGAAGAAATAATACGATACGAGCCCACTTAGATAAGCAAAATAACAAATTTAATCACACAAATGAATAGTGGTAATTTCAACAAGATTTAATAGCAGTGTCTAATTTGGATTTATTTCATCATCATAACTAGTGGCGAAAAGAGGCCAGTGTCGACAACTGATTGCATCACTATCCTCTCGACCGTGTCCCAACGTTTCCTATCTTCTCGATTCTTTCTAGTCTGACTGCTCCTTCATTCGTGATCTCCCGAATCCTTTACTCTGAATTCTTCATTGTTCCAGTTCAGTCTGCACTCGTCAATTCTCGTTTTTTCTTTCTCCAAACTCCCATCTTCGGACTATCAACTCTCTCTCTCTCTCTCTCTCTCTCTCTCTCTCTCTCTCTCTCTCTCTCTCTGAAAGCTGTTTCCTTAATGATGTTAACTGTTTAACGTCACGTGACTCTTCACAAAGACTCGCCCGGTCTAAATGTGACATAATCTTAGCGTTCGTTGAATTCAACTTCATGGTTAAATACTTTTAAAAATAAATAAAACATTTCACACTTAGAGAAATACTCTATAGGGTGAAGATAACGCCAGTCACTAAGCAAAAGACCATGCTAGTCAATCTGGCCCCTGTAGAAATAAATGATGTAAAACCTTTTAACATATGATACGGACCATGACATTTTATCTAGCACAGTGACTAGAGACATACTCAAAATGCATTGTCCCAATGAGGTACAAGACGGAGAATGCACCATATCTCATCACATGTGAAATTAGTAGCCTTCAGTATGTGAGAAACTGAAAAGATACACAAAAGGATCAACATTCATAGATCGGATTGGATGACAAGGAAGCTGTACGGAAGCCTAGTCGCAAATCACGTCTTCACCCGTGGCAACATTTTCAGTGATATAACACTTATTTACAATTAATCCAGACCCTAAATGCAGTTCCGAAACCAGAAAAAAAGAAATCTTGCTGGATAACCCGCCTAAGAACATTGAAACCAATGTCGTTTAAGCAAAGAGGATTAGAAAAGGACATCCCGTCACAAATCAAATTATCTTATTCGCACCCGAAACATGTTCTTTTGTATATTTCTCAACATTTGTTTATTAGTCACCCAATGATCTATAATTACTAACATAACTGTGAAGTATCAGAAATCTAATTTGCGCGTACATGGGTTGACACAAAATAACAGTTTTCGTTTCGGTTCATCATTTTCTGGTTCAATATAAATTATTTTCCAGTATCCGCAGCATGTCATAGCCATGTAAAGGTTCGCAAATACAACGTGTTTTCTGTTTCATATTTTGTCTTGTTTATGTTTATTTTTTGCCCTTGAAAAAGACTCATTAAGAGTCGAACGCGCAGATGTTAGATATATGTGTATGGGTGGGTGTGTAGTGAAATATATAGCTTATTATACAGTTAGTTATATTGCTTAATTACTATTGTTCATTAGGAACTTATTATCGCGCCAAATCGGTTTGATTTTATGCATCTCGCTCAAAATTCACAACACTAATTTGTTTGCATTAAATGATTTAAACAGTTATTAGTTCTTAATAAATGTATTGTTGGTGTGTATTTAAACCACCTGCATGCATCTTGCGTTTGATTAAATTAGAAACCGACAGCTCAAAGACATTTAAATTTGTGACATTAAATTTATTCATTACCCCAACTGCCGAACTCAGTTTTGTTCTTAAGCAGAAGCCTTGGGTCAATGTGCATGTATAGACCTGGCTTGCTACATGGTCCATATTGACGAACATATGGTGCCTGGATTACCGAATTATCGCAAGGAGAGTGAATTACGATATGCTCTTGTTCCAACGCTGAGAGTCCTGCAATATAATGTAAAAGCCTAGTGTATAGTATCACAAATTACGACCGCTTGCAAATGTATATTGGGCCACTCTACATTACTTTAATGTATGCAACATAAAATTTAGTGTAATTGTATTGTACTAGTAGTCAAGAGTAAGGACATTTTTACATAGGGTTTATGACAGTATATTGGGAAAGGGTTTATGTTATTTATCGAGTTGAATATTAGTATAATGGTAACTCGTTACCTTTTCTACTCTGTACAAATATTTGCCAAGGTCAATCACAAAATTGCTTCTAAATGTAATGGCGATTCACAAAATGTCCTTTGCATACTCGGTACGACATCATGGACGTACAATCTATCATACATATAAGTAAAATCACCAAATGTCTCTTTTCCTATTTTAATCCAATGATCAATATAATATGTATAAAAAAAAGGTACACAAGCATTTTTGGCCAAGTAGTTTCTATGTATTTAGAAACTAAAAATACCTGATATAGCTTCATAGTCTGGTTTCCGTTTCCATTTTTGTGGAATAACAATCGTTATATTCCTGAAATAGGCTCTGTGCTTCGTAGCAGTAAACAGCTTGTCTGAGGCACTGGTAAAAATCGTCTGTCAAATATAGTGAAGGGCACGTTTTATACAGTTTTACAAATATGTTTAATCAAGCTTATATACATAGCTCAAACGTGCACATGATTACAAAATACTATTTTAAAAGTACTATTAGGTAATGATTTTAACAAGCTACACAAAACCTTTTGTACTCAGCGTCATTGATACATATTGGTGAATGAAACTTTCGTTTTTTTGCCAACACACACTGAGAGATCGAGAATATGAGTAATATAGCAGATTGGATAAAGACATCAAACTGATTCACAAAGGTGGTGTGAACTTAATATCAAATACATCACTAAATTGTGTCCAGGCATTGAGATGCTTCAGTGTTAGCTGCATTTCTTGGCACTAGTGCAATTGTAAATCACCAACTGGTGCCTTTATTGCGTATATATATATATATATATATATATATATATATATATATATATATATATATATAGCTGTCTCGGATAACCATAATGGCCAAGCACGATACTTGCATCCACACTGACAGGTGTGAATGCAGTTATCGGTAAAGAAAAGCTCTTTCATCAAGTTGGTCACCTGTCTTGTACCTGTGTCTATTTCTTGGAGTTTATCTGTGTTTTTTGTTATTAAAATATTTGCCTGTATTTGTGCTGGAATCTTGAACGAAAGTTTTGCGATAAGTTATATCTGCTCTACCTGCTAATATTTACATCGCTATGCTATGGAAAGGGACAGAATTTTTTTAAGATGTAGGCTCTATTGAAAAAACATTTGTCAACCAAACTTCAAACGAAATCACTGCCATGCTACAAGTCCACTCAGCTGTTGAATGTCAAGCAATGATCCAAAACAATTAAGTGCCTCTTAAATTGTATTTCTTGTGTCGAACGATTTCACAATGCGTTGTTTAGTATTGTGCTACGTCAAGAAAGAAACAGCTTCTGGAAGTGTTGTTACGTCACCTGCTAATTTTATAGAAGAACGAAGGAACATTTAATATAATTTATGTCAAGTGTATCGACAATGTGGCATCGGCTAAATTTATCATAAGGAATTTTTATTATATTTTAATTGTGTAATATGTACTAAATTCCTAGGATACAAAGTACTAGATAAACTCGATTTTATCTAATATGAATGCAATGTTTTTTTTTCGCAGCTTTAACTCGGCAAATACATTTGTTAGTATTTTAGGAGACAAAGAATCACAAACGTGTTTATAAACATTGAACAAAGAGATGAAATATATCATACCAGTCGTGTAATAAAAAGTACAAAACTCGAATTAAATGTCGACGAGTGCAATGAGGAAGATATATTGGTTATAACAAAGCTAAATTTATCCTACGGAATCGCGAAAATGAATCCGATCCAGACAATGTATAAACTTAAGCCCACAATCGTCTTAATCTTAACTGAAATGATAATACTCATTACAAACACTGATGAAAAAAATATGATCATAATTTTTAAAACGATGATATTCCAATTAGTGTTATATTTATTGTTTTATCCTTTTTAAGTGGTTGTCGTAGTGGTAGTAGCTTACTTATTTTATTCAAAATTATTCGCGATGATGATGAAAATTGTATAACAATCGGATACGTTAAGTAGTTCTTCAGAGACAAACCTTAATCCTGTCTATCAGATGTTCATTTTCATCGACGTTGTCGTCAATAACGATGTACAGGCCTTCGTAACCATTGTTCTTCAGTTCGACTAAACAGTTAACACCTGTAATGGTCAACACAAAAATTAGACATCTGAACACGCAATCCATGGGTTCTGGCTTCGACAGCTCCTATGTGTATTAAAATTTAGCAAGTCCTTGTTTGGAGTTTGATGTTAAGTGTATTACGTTATCAGGTAAGATTTATATCGATTCGAATCACGAGGCAACCAAAATACAAATACCACGTCACAGAAGCTTAAAACAAAATATTTTATTTGATCTAAGGTATTATTTCATCA
>JAQISU010000008.1:23712500-23757500 GCA_029339505.1 Unio delphinus
ACTTTCTATTTTCCTAGTCGTCATGTTGAAAATATCAGGCACTTCATTTACTTTTCTAGATATGAGATATACATGTCACATTGATTAGACTAAAAACAAATAAATCATATAGCACCACTGTGTTTTCCATTCGCTCAAGCTCGGTCATTGTCGATATAATTTTGTTATGTATTTATTGAGGTTTCTGCTGTACCTTTTCATACTTAAAAAATAATGCAACTTACTTTTTCAGAAAATACTGAAGAGTGTAAATCCAAACCTGTCCTTCCGGATTCTATCAAAAGAGGAACGTCCAACTTCTCCAAGCCCGGACAAGAGTTTGTATCTGATGATAGCATTACAGACGGGTGGTATTCTTTGGCAGCTGGAAGCCGTCTGGCCTCGAATGCCTCTGGACTTAAAATTGGATCATGCGGAACGCTCTTCCCGATATGGCTGAATGGTATGATTTAATTAAACGTCCTGTACAAATTGCTGTTGAAAATTGTTGATCATATTATAATATTAAAATAATGCATATCTTATGTTTTCACGTGAATTGCAGGAAGAAACATAGAGGGCTAATAATGTTTTGTATCTTTTATGATTTCAGCACGTTTTTATGTGATCCAATTTCATAGTTTTTGTTATTTGTTTTTCTAGTGTAGTCATATCGTTATAGATGTTGTAAAGCTAGCTCCTAGAGCTTCTAAAGATTAGGCACTATACAAAAGTCATTATTATTATTATTATTATTATTATTGTTATTATTATTATTATTATTATTTTTATTATTATTATTATTATTAGTATTATTATTATTATTATTATTATTATTATTATTATTATTATTATTATTATCGTTATTATAATAGTCTGCTGCAATTTATTAAATTTTGTTGTACTCACACCTATAATTATTTTAAATATATAAGGTACTTCATCAGAGAATACTATTCTAATTGAGCATTCTTTGTCACACCATCTGTCAGATATGAAAGGTGTTATGCGAATCTTATGACATACTACTATTTATTTATTATTAACTACCTTTTAATCGATTATCTAGTGGGATCTGTACTGATATGGTATGAATTGCGCGAGACTCGAACATTATCATAGTCTTAAACCTTCATTAAAATTATTTTTATATCTAAAGGTACGCATCCATCATTAACCGGAGAAACGTTGACTGTGACAGCCTGTATGAAAACTTATTTTGATGTATGCGACTCGCCATTTCCTGTACAGATTATAAACTGCGGATCCCATTATAATTACTACTTGAAAAACACCACTGTGAATTCAGCTTTTTGCATTGGTAAGATATATGTAATACAGTGATTTCAGAATTTCTTCAGTGCAAAAAAAAGCTAAACAGATACGGTAAATAATGAGTGTCAATTTAGAATTCAAACCTCATCTAAATGACTTAAAAGAACAGTTTCCATTTTTTATGTTGCTCTTAAGTTTGTTGTTATTCTTCTTCCTCCTCCTCTTTCTCTTGTTCTTATTCTTCTTGTTCTTCTTGTTTTTGTTCTTGTTCTTGTTCTTCTTGTTCTTCTTGTTCTTCTTGTTCTTGTTCTTCTTGTTCTTCTTGTTCTTCTTCTTCTTCTTCTTCTTCTTCTTATTATTATTATACTTATTATTATTGGTAGTAGTAGTTGTAGTTGTTGTTGTTGTAGTAGTAGTAGTATAATTATTATAATTATTATTATGATGATCATTATTATTTTTATTATTATTATTATTATTATTATTATTATTATTATTATTATTATTATTATTATAGAGATTAGCGATTAAGAAAACTCAAACAATGGTAGCAAAGTCTTATTCTATTCCCAGCTATCTTACGACATTTCTGTCTAACATAAAGTAATGTAAAGGTGTGAAACCAATTAGTTTCGTCATAAGTAACACAACATTGATTTGCATACAATACAAAGGCAAAACAAATTTTAAAACAAAATTAGAGTATGGTCCTCATTAGTCTGCATGAAAAAATTCTGAAACATTACATCTGTGTCGATGTTCGTCCCAATTAGCAGAGTAAACATTTTAGTTTATGCTGAATCTTAGTTTGCATTCATATTTTGTCACGTACGTATTACACAACTTATTTTTTTTTTCTTTTTGAACTTGGACACCTCCTAATAATGTGATTAGTTGTACGAGTTTTGGAAGATGACGTAACATCGCTTACCGAGTTTTTACAAATTTATTTACAGTAAGCAGATTATCTTTAACACATTGCACCGATATAAGCAAATTAAATATCTTTTCACCGTAAAGTGACTCGCATGTATTTAGCTCCTCTGAAATTGTAGTCTTCATGATCATTACTTTCTATTTTCCTAGTAATCATGTTGAAAATATCAGGCACTTCATTTACTTTTCTAGATATGAGATATACATGTCACATTGATTAGACTAAAAATAAATAAATCATATAGCACCACTGTATTTTCCATTCGCTCAAGCTCGGTCATTGTCGATATAATTTTGTTATGTATTTATTGAGGTTTCTGCTGTACCTTTTCATACTTAAAAAATAATGCAACTTACTTTTTCAGAAAATATTGAAGAGTGTAAATCCAAACCTGTCCTTCCGGATTCTATCAAAAGAGGAACGTCCAACTTCTCCAAGCCCGGACAAGAGTTTGTATCTGATGATAGCATTACAGACGGGTGGTATTCTTTGGCAGCTGGAAGCCGTCTGGCCTCGAATGCCTCTGGACTTAAAATTGGATCATGCGGAACGCTCTTCCCGATATGGCTGAATGGTGTGATTTAATTAAACGTCCTGTACAAATTTGCTGTTGAAAATTGTTGATCATATTATAATATTAAATACATGCATATCTTATGTTTTCACGTGAATTGCAGGAAGAAACATAGAGGGCTAATAATGTTTTGTATCTTTTATGATTTCACCACGTTTTTATGTTATCCAATTTCATAGTTTTTGTTATTTATTTTTCTAGTGTAGTCATATCGTTATAGATGTTGTAAAGCGCCTAGAGCTTCTAAAGATTAGGCACTATACAAAAGTCATTATTATTATTATTATTATTATTATTATTATTATTATTATCGTTATTATAATAGCCTGCTGCAATTTTTTAAATTTTGTTGTACTCACACCTATAATTATTTTAAATATATAAGGTACTTCATCAGAGAATACTAACTATTCTAATTGAGCATTCTTTGTCACACCATCTGTCAGATATGAAAGGTGTTATGCGAATCTTATGACATACTACTATTTATTTATTATTAACTACCTTTTAATCGATTATCTAGTGGGATCTGTACTGATATGGTATGAATTGCGCGAGACTCGAACATTATCATAGTCTTAAACCTTCATTAAAATTATTTTTATATCTAAAGGTACGCATCCATCATTAACCGGAGAAACGTTGACTGTGACAGCCTGTATGAAAACTTATTTTGATGTATGCGACTCGCCATTTCCTGTACAGATTATAAACTGCGGATCCCATTATAATTACTACTTGAAAAACACCACTGTGAATTCAGCTTTTTGCATTGGTAAGATATATGTAATACAGTGATTTCAGAATTTCTTCAGTGCAAAAAAAAAGCTAAACAGATACGGCAAATAATGAGTGTCAATTTAGAATTCAAACCTCAGCTAAATGACTTAAAACGCATTCCGATTCAGTTTAAATTTACGGTTTGCCTTTGAAATAACTGTTAAGCAGATACAGGAAATGTTGCATTTAAGCATCTTACACAGTCTCCTTAACTATGCAAGTGTACATTGCATGGTCCTACAGTTTGCATTACGTTCCATTGATATACTAGTCATTTTACTTCTTGCATTGTGAAGGATTTTACAATGAAATTGATACGTTCCTCTTCAATTCATCAAAACCTTTTAATCTCCCCTTATACAATTGTTTGTAATAATCGCATCGTTCTCTACGGAAACGGACGGGATAGATTCAGATAAATATAATGTTTTCACGGAGTAACGTGACGATATTTCCTAGCAGAAAATGCTTTTTGTTCTGTGATTTTCTGACTCAGACTCTTAGTAGGTAAATGAGACAAACATTTCTTTATAATTGTAATTTACAACGCAAATGGTAGAAGTGTATCAAATGATGGGGCGAAACAAGACAACAACAAAAAATGCGAAAAACGTAGAGCACACAGGCCGTTTGGCTTTAGATAGTTTTCTTCCCTATTTCCAATGAGAGCAATGAAACATTCTTCAAAAATCTAGTATTCTTAAGTAAGTTAGATACCAACTTGCAAAGTAGGCTTCCAGTAGGAAATATGTATTCACCAAACTCTTGTTTCGTATTAATATATAGAATTTTACCTGCTTTAAAAATTAGTCAGTATCAAATACAAAATATTTTTCCGGACATATGAACTATAATAAATTTTATCTCTATTTGATAAACACATACACGCACACACACACACAGGGGGCCCCGAGTGGCCGAGTGATCTAAAGCGCTGTCCGTTACGGATCACTGCCATCTCACCTCTGCGTTGGTTCGAGTCTAAGATTCGGCTAATGTAGTTATGTGAGGAAGCCTGCCATTAGCTCCTCGTGGGTCAATGGTTCTTCCTGGGGGTTTTCCCTGGTTCTTCCTCCATCAATAAAACTGGCCGCCATGTATAGTTTTTCGTGCTGAAAAATGGCGTTAAACCTTATACAACAACAACAATAACAACAACAACAACAACACACACACACACACACACACACACACACACATATATATATATATATACACACACACACACACACACACACACACACACACACACACACACAAATGATTGTTTATATAAGCCATGTTTTAGGAAACTCGTCAAACGAACAAAATGTCTTCGAAATATTATTATTGAAACACCTCCTGGCAAAACTAATACTCCATAATAAACAAATAATAAACTCTGTCAAAAAGGCAAATTTAGACGAAAATCCAGCTAATATTTATCATTAGTTTCTCACAATATATCCAATTACGAAATTTAATCCATGTGAATGGCATGATACGTTTTTCAGTTTAGTCGCTAGATGACATTTGTCTTCCAAAAAAAACCATATAGTAATAAATGCACATGGTCTTGTAAACCATTGTATTTAAACAAGTTTTGTATTTGCAACGACTGTGTTAGTGTTGTGGTAGGTGTCTTTACTGTTTTTTTCGGGAGTCTTTACATAAATTCGTGTTACAAGATTCCGCTGAAATACCAAATTTGGCGAGAACCAACTGTAATCTACAACATTATCATACTTTTATTTATTTAAAAAATTAATTAACTTATTTAATTAACTAACTTATTTAATTATTTATTAATTTAATATTTTATTAATCTATGTATTTATTTCTTTATTTTTTTTTATTAGAGATAATAGGAGCAACTTCAGAAGAAACATTTGATATATCTACTCCACCGGCAATCTACTATACTCCAACATCTATGGCTATTATCACAACGGAATTCCGTGGGGATACGTGGTCTCGTCCAGGTAATGATACCTACCTCGGAGATGACAGTTCTAGGAAGCTAGAGGTCATCATAAAAACAACAACTATTGTGTTTTCCGCTGTAATTCTATGTCCAATGACTGTTCTACTGATGGCCTTTCTTTTCAAATTGAAGAAAAGAAAAATGAGGTAAGAGAGTTAATAAATGTTTGTCAAGAAATAAGTCTGCGTCCCATTTACTAAGAAAACTTTTAACCAAGCAACAGGGCCAACATTATCATCGTACCAGCGACGATGTTTCATTTGGTGCTACACATATATTTAGACCTAAATCATTGTATCAGCACATACTTTGTTTTCTTAGTTATTATTTTTATTTTGTGTTATTTTCGTCGCATACGTGTATTGGTGCACTATCATAACGATCCGGTCAACCTTTGTAACGATGCTTATGGCTGCTGATTATTAATCGAATATATACTTTTAAATACACTAAACGTTCATCATGCACAAACGCATACATATTTTTACACACACACACACACACACACACACACACACACACACACACACATATATATATATGTATGTATGTATGTATGTGTGTGTGTGTGTGTGTGTGTGTGTGTGTGTGTGTGTGTGTGTGTGTGCAGAGGCGTAGCTAGGGGGACAGGGGGGTACATATGTCCCTGGGCGCCATACTAGTGGGGGCGCCGAAATGGGCTTTGAAATAGGTCGTAACGGGTAATGGTGATTTTATTGATGAAAATAATGGGTTTCAGAGTTGAGGTGGGGGGAATGAATATTGTCCCCGGGCGCCAAACACTCTAGCTACGCCTCTATGTGTGTGTGTGTGTGTGTGTGTGTGTAAGCTTAAAAATAGTAACCATTCTTTAGATAAAAACGGTGATGCCCGTGACGAGTCGTGTGTAATTGTTCTGATTATACAAAATAAATAATAGATTATCAGTAGCTAGTATTGCTTTTCCTGATACAGCCGAATTTAGATAATGTCGAACTTCCTCGTTTGGTGTTTACATATGTGCGTTTGTATAGGGAATGGAATAAGTAGTAGCATTGTCCTTTGATATGTACAATATTATGTATGTGAAAAGAAGCTTTATTTGTAACGCATTTAGTGTATCGTACTTTAATGTATACAATAACAAAGTTCTTAGCACCTTCACAAAGCTGAAAAGAGAAGAATAACATTCAATTGTCTAGCCCATGCTCGTAGTTGAAGTTTGCATATTCCCGAACGTAAAATGTCCCAGTTGTTTAAAGATTTGCATATGAACTAGTAGAATCATACCAGCTATTCGAGTTGACTGGCTACGACTGGCTGTGTATCCAACACGGGAGTGGCAATCCAAGCTACACTTAAATGTTGAATCTGGTTTATGTTGGATATGCCTCTTCTTCCTCTGAGATCGCGTTTCACCAGCCAGCAAGTGTAGCATGTCCACGCCGGCTTTCAAACCAGTGATGAGAGCATGTCGCCAGCTGGACTTGTCTAGATCAAGCTCTTCCCAGGTGTTAACATCGATGTACAGGTCTGTCATGTCGCGCTTGCAGACAGCCTTGAAGCGGAGATGTCGCCGTCCGATCGACCAATTTTCACATGTAAGTTCCGAATAAAGATGGTCTTTGGGGATCCGTCCATTATCCATCTCGCGTACATGTTACATCCATCTGATGTGACGTTGGCGGAGAAGTGTGACCATGCTGGGATCTTGAAACGTTCAATCACCTCGTTATTTGTTACTTGATCAATCCAAGCGATCCCGTTTATGCTTTGGAGCCATCGCATGTAAAAGACGATCAGTCTTTTCTCTTGTTAGTACAGGTTTCACTGACATACAGTATAGTGCTTAGCACACAGACACTAAACACGGAGATCTTAGTGTTCAGGGTCAGCAAACAGTTGGTCAACACTCTTTGCAACAATCTGGAGAGAGTTGATGTCTTTCCGATCCGCTGTTGAGCTCAGCATCGAGCGATAGGTTGTTGATAATGGTAGAGCGGAGGTACATGAAGTTATGAACTATCAGCTTGCTGTTGTCTTAAGCTGGTGCACACTTTTTTCCTAGTCTATTGATGTATATGTGTCAGTGTCAATTAAGATGGTTTGCATTAGCAACCCTAAGTGAACTCCTAAAATACCTAACGACATTCTAGAAGGCTCAGAGGTTGCTTTAGACGCATCTACATGTCAGTGAAATGTGTCTCATAGTTAAAATTAACACTACTAGTATGAAAAGAATGTTCGAGTGCAACACATGCTGATCTTGACGATTCGTCATTTATAATGAAAACATTTTGTTTTCAGCGAGTGTGAATAGAACATTAAACGTCTCCATGAGACAATGAATCTGTTTCTTTTATATTAACCTATCTTTAACATTATTCCAGTTACGATACCAGCAGTGTAGCAGTTTATAGTGATGTCTAGCACTGGTACATTATACCGCAGACATGTAACGTCATGTTCCACCCATTCACATTATCTTGACACTAGTACGACCAGTACTGGCACTAGGCATTCAATGCTGTCTGCCAAGCAAGGCAGTTGTAAGAGCCATTTCATATGACTTATATAAATTTGGTATTACTCGGCCCGGGATCGAACCATTGACCTCCTGCGTCTGAGGCGGACGCTGTAACCACTAGGCCACCAAAGCGGTTCCCTCAATGAGAGTATAGAAATTACGCCACCCATGACTCTTAATATATACAGTAAACAGAAAATAAAAAAGCTCGTATATAAACTTATCAGCGCTGGTAAAACACATTGTATGCACCTTCTTCTATTAAACGATGTTAAAACCAATTTCAGTATTATCAACATTTCATTGCCAATAGCGTTCGATCGTGTACATGTCACATGCATGTTATCTCTCGTTTCATCAATGTCACATTGTCCCAAAGATTTGACATCTTGGTACGATAATTTTATCTCTCATTTTATTTATTAGCACTATGATCACCAGTAATTGCTGGGTTTCAGCATTTGTCGAAGCGAGGCACAAGTCAGCGTAGTCTTAACACATGTCTAGGCTTATGTCTTTTTCAAGACTGTTCAGAAAAGAAATAAAACAATTATATATATATATATACATATATATATATATATATATATATATATATATATATATATATATATATATATATATATATATATATATATATATATATAACCAGTTATACAGCGTATAACTGACTATATTCCACTTTTTCCATAAAGACGAAGGAGCGAGGTGCGATTTTGTAAATTCAACTGAAGTACGAGCACTACCATCTAACAACACAGACCAAATATTTGATTATATTCTATTATGTGTGCAGTATACTTTCTTACGGAATAGTAACAACAGCACCAATTACATAGATGTTGATTAATAGTGATGATTATACGATATTAGTAAAAGTGCAACGTAAACTCTACATTAATTGTTTTAAGTTATATCGTGTTCATACAGAAATGAAAACTAATCGAGAACCGTTAGTAACTTAAGATGCATCGTTTGCACCAACATTCTCAGCAAATACTGCACACTACAACTTAGTAAAACAAAGTTCTCTATTTGTGTTCAATTATTGACCATTTATAGACAACACCACCAACAAAAACCGAAACAAAATAATAATAATAATAATGATAATAATATTAATTATCAATCATCAATCATCATCATTATCATCATTCCAAAAGGAAAACGGCCACTACTAGATGAAATTATGATGATAATGAAATGCTTTGAAACTATTATTATCGTTCGCAATTTTCGTCTCAATACTTATGAAGAACAACTTTGTTTACGAAGTTTTATATTGTTACGCATACAATTTTAACATAAAGAAAAAGGAATAATGAATATAGAAGAACACACTTAAAATCAATCCTGAGGTGTATCAAATGAGATAACATTCGATGTATTCATTAATAAATATAACTATTATCAAAAGCCGGGTAAGGTATCCATATGTTGTATATTTTACATATTTTATGTTGCACTATTTCAATCAAGCGTCCATGTTTCATATAATTCTATAAGTGTATGATTTTTTTCTAAATACCAATCATTGCAGGGAACGGGAGATAATACGCGACTCTCTTTATCTAAGTTTCTGGCATAATAATATGTACTGAACTTTCCTAGAAGCTGATTGTTGCTGTCTTGTTTGCTTATTTCTTCCATATGTTGAAGATCCCTGAACAAGATACAGTAAAACAACTGATAACGGTAGCCTTTAGAGGCCAAGAACAATTCGTTCAATCCAGCAGGTTATTTCATCCTAAGTAGGGAATGTTATTCTTGTTTGTCGGCTTGGATGGTTTTCTCATAGCGCTGTACATTCGTTTGTTTACTTACTATTTATTAATTGATGGGTTTAGAGGGTGAGCAAGTGATTTTTAATGATCAACGTGGTCTTCTTACATTACCCGTGTTTTCATTGTTAAAGTAATATGTTGACGTTTTATAGCTAATTAATTAATATTATTCTGTTTCAGGGAAATGAAAGTGAGGGATCAAGAAAACGGAAAAATGCCAGTTTTCTTCATCCCAACCAGCAACGGCTGGATGAAGGCAGACGAAATAAAGATCAAACCGTTTAGCGAGCCTCTAGTTGTAACTGATTTTGATATGTTACAAAACAACACAAAAAATAAGGAAATGAACTGAGTTTAAGAAATGTTCAATTCTATATTTAGATTTGTATTTTCCAATAAAATTTTCTAAGTATGTATGCATCTAGCTGCCACTTTGGACACAGTGGCTTTGTTTAAGACTCTCGCACGTCTCAGGGCCGTCAACTAGTAACCGTTAGTTTCTTACCATATTAAGACTTGCCAATCGTTTGCATTATTTGGTCTGTGTATAAAATAAATTGAGATTCTGTTTTCTATTCATTGTTATGGCATACATATATGTTAATAGCATGAAAAGTAAATTGAACAAAATGATGATCTTTGTTTTCAAATGTATCCTCGAGTCCATGGCTTTGTCTTTATTACTTTCACCATTGTTTGCTCGATACAGAGAGCTTTAACTGTGACTTAGATTTGGGTTGAATAAATTGCAGACTTGTAATAGTTAATTATAGTAGTCATGGGAGTACCTCTGCTTGTAACAATATAATTGATTTAGTGTAGAGCAAGTTAAAACATTCCCCAAAATATCTGTAACATTTTCCAGTTAAAAAGACTATACAAATAAATTCTTAGTATTAAATGTATGTCTTATGGCCAGAGTGGTGAGGATGAGTTGGTAGCTAATCTATTCTGGAATTTCAGGTCAGGGACGATTAGCCCAATCAATCAATCAATCAATCAATCAATCAATCAATCAATCATCTCTGCGCCGTCTGGTGCTTGAGGCAACAGCAAGGGCTGTTGTGCCTTCTTCTGGTAACAACTACAATATCACTACTAGTACAAGGTACTTTTCTCACATACATAGTTTTTACTAGATACGAAGCAACGACGCATTAGTTAACACATTAATGGACGTAAAGACAGAGGGATGAAATGAATAATGTTTGGACTTTAGAAACATGCTAAGAGAACCCGGACTGAAATATTGTTCCACACAACATTTTGTGTTTTTTCATACCTGAAATGCATTAACTCTTAAATATGAGGTTCGTCCAGCTTGATTATATTTGAAATAATATATACTAGAATGAAAAGTCAAATGCATGTTCCGAGAATGAATGGCGTTCAAATGTGGCAGGACTTGACCTTGTCCAAACTGAGTTCATTTCTGCTTGACCTGCCTTTTGCATTTTATTTTGTGCAAACAACTAATACATAGCTCAATTATTTTCTCTGTGAATGGGCTTACTATCAGGATCATTATTATTAGAAGAATTAAACATATTTATTGGGTCGACCTTTTGTAATTTCCTGATTGTAACCCAGGTTACGGTTTTGATGTTCTGAACATCAGGATCATTTTAGAAGGTTTTTGTTTCCAGTCGGTAATGATTTGTTTTATAAATGCTCATTATGAGCGGAGGTCACGTAGAGAACTATATATATCGTCTTGTAATTGTGAGGACTTGGTCGTTGATGCTTTAACATCTAACCATTTCAAGTCGTATTATGTTGTGACCATTAGGCCGAAATATATTTCTTCCAACTGCATAATTAAAGTGATTATTTGTTTCTGGAAATACAAAACTTATCTGATAACCCTCTTGGATAAAGACTTTCTATGGAATATATACTGAATGCAAACATGAAATTATATTATTTTGTTTCAACAAAATATCTTTAACATATCAACACTCCATAGACTATAACTGACCCGTCATCGCTTTCAGTTTTTTCGATTTCTTTGGAACCTTTATTTTCTTATTTTCACAACTTTAAATTACTAGTTGTTGTGTCTGTAATTCTTGGATTATTTTCAGATTTCATTCGCAATCCCTAATTTGTGTCTGTTTTGGTTTTCATTTTGTCATCTTGGAAGAAATTATCTGTCCAATTTAACTAAGCTTGTTGTCTTTCCCACTTTTCTGTTACTTGTAATAATAAACTTCTGATAAACAAAAACAAGGTTTATACTGGACTTGGCATAAACATAGCTCTCTTATGTTACTTATTTTAAGAGCACAGATTCGTAACACTTTCCAATGTTAAGAGATCTATGACGGTTCCCTAACATGAATACTTCATTGCATATTACCTTCTGGATCATATTAATTTGTCTTACCCTATATATATATATATATATATATATATATATATATATATATATATATATATATACAAATTTAAACGGTGTTATTTTTTATATAAAAAAATATATTTAATAATTTACTTCTTGCTATCTTGATATACTTTTATGTTGTCTCCCATTTATTTGACTTTAGTTATTTTATTTAGGCCATACAAACAAATCACAATAGTGCTTAAAGATGGAAGAGTGTGTGTGTGTGTGTGTGTGTGTGTGTGTGTGTGTGTGAGAGAGAGAGAGAGAGAGAGAGAGAGAGACACACACAGGCACACACACAGAAAGAGAGTGAGACAGAGAGTGAGAGAGAGAGGGGTGGTGATGTTGGTGGTGGAGGAGAGTTGATTTTTTTAAACTTTGCTTTAACAGATTTTCTGTCAAATCGCTATGATGCCTGCGCTATGGGGATCTCTAACACTGGATCACCATGCCGCAGTCATGTGGTATCACGGTACCAATAATTTTTCCATAGACCTCAATGCTAATATTTGGAGAGATAAATATATTTTCTATCCTAATTTAGCGTGCATCTCACACACTGTTATAGAGAACAATGTCAGATTGTCAATTTGACGATGACAAAACCAGGTACCCCATTGCAATTAAGAGAGATAACTCTGCTGGAACAAGACAGGGGTATGAGTTATCTAGTCACAACATACTTATTTTCAGTCATGTGTATCACATTTTCAAAAAATCATAAAAAATACAAAATATGATCTATATAGGAATTAGCATAAATTCACATGTTGCCAAGATGCTACACTTTTTTTAAGCCAAACTGAAAATACAACTCTTGCATAATCCACCAATCATAGCTAGCGTTGTTATTTATTTCTGAATGCAAAAGTTCCCTACACCTTAAGCTCCACCCACCTGGACTTGCGCAATTGGTACCGTTATACCTATAGAAAACCTTAATTTTTCCAATAATCTGTGAAATAGCTCGGGACTATATAAGTAACACATGCACTTAGTCTCGCTTGTCAAAAACAATTTTATGAAGTACTAAGCTATTTTCTATATGATTGTGTATAGAAATGTTATTGAGATGTTTGAGCAATTGTTTTCATACCTTTGCTTCACTATCAAACTCATCTTTTGAAATAAAATGAATTCTTTTAACTATGAGTTGTGTCTTATTCATATTAGCACTTATCTAACTTCACTTTGGTGATATGGGATAAATCACATTATGTCATATTGTGTAATAATTAGTTCAAAGGTCAATGCACTAGTTAGAATGTACCAGCTCTACTCTTAAAGAGACATTTTGATCTAAAATAAAGACTTATATTTATTTCATAAACACAGAAAGTAACAACAGGGACAGGTGGACATGACCCAATCTAATTATTAAGTATAAGCTTTGAACACTTTACACTGTCTGGATATATATGAGGTCACTAACCCCCAGTCCTCACACAAAAGTCAAGCTACCCAGCCTCTTTGTCATACAAATAGAAAGCTTCCTTCCTTTGTGTAGTGAATACAATTAATGCAATAAGCCATTCTGACACCAAATAAAGTAAATAACCGTTTTCTAAGTGGCTATGTTGGATTTGGGGGTGAAAATTGGGGACTAAAATACAGAAATAGGCTAAAGTTTAACAATGAGTATAGTGAGTCCAATGGATTTAAAAACATGAGGAATGTGTGTATCTAAACGGGAGATATAGCTTATGATAATGGAATTAAAGGAGACAAAAGCAGCAATGAGAAAAATGAGAAGTGATAGCTTGATAAAATGATCTTAGACAACATAGGGCAGCATTGGACCATAGGTGCAATGACAATTCAAAGGCACTTGTGGTATACTATCCCTTACAGGCACAAATATTTCATGCGAAATGGTGTTCATTCCCAGCTAATGTAAAAGGGTAAATAAAGTAGATAATATAGATGCAAATAATTCATATTTCTTCTACATAAGATATTAAGAATAATGGGCTTCAGTTAGGAAGAAAAATACCTAAACCAAGCAAAACATGCCTGATCAGTTTTTAAACTTTTAAACTTTATTGGGAGAAATTATAAAAGTACTTCTAGTTAACTTTGCCCCAAGACCGAGGGCTAATATGATACTTTACAAATCTTCTCTTTATTTTCATACGAAAAGACTGAAAATGTGGGGTTTTTCTTCTTGAAATGTTATGTCTGGTGTAAGGGAGATAACTGAATGATATACATAAGTTGTGGTCTTTTTATTTTCTCCAATATATTATCCATGTAATATAGTCGAGTTCAAGAACACGTGTATTAACTTCAATGCAATTAAATTATCCAAAAATGCATTACTGATAAAGTGAGAACCTAAAATCCAGGCTTCTATATGCAGTGGAGACCTCAAGAATGATTATGTAACTGACTAGAGAATCGCATGCTCAAATTCAAGGCACGAAAGTTTACAAAATAGAACAATTAAAGCAGGACAATTTAAATCAAAATTGGAAGGAATATCATATCTTTAATAAATTATCTAAAAAACTCATACCAGAATATTCTTTATGATACAAGTGAACTATCTACAAGTGGACCAGGAGTGTCCTCTATCCTGGTCTAAGACATGCTTTACAAGAAGAAGAAAGCTATAATTTATCCATGATTTTTCATCTTTTGCGCATAAAATAGTCAATATTTGGCTAAAATTAACTATATTAACTTTATAGACTAGAGGGTATTGTTAGGATTGAATTTTTAGTAAAATTAATAAGATTGATATTTTCTTTGAATTGTTTTAAAGTAACGTTTTATTTATTTATATTTAAGTAGTTTCTAAAATATATTAAAGGTAATTTCACTTGTTTTTGAAGCACAACTATATAGCATAGAAAGGGTTGCTGAGCAAATGGAAAAAAAGGCAATGTATATAGACATACTGCATAAGACTGATAAAAATAACTAAAAGCTTGCCAACGTACAGTGTTGTGTGGAAGCATATAACGAAAAACATAATACATGCCATTTTACAGACCTCAGCTACAGTTTCTAGGTTCCATCAGTAAAAATATGTTACGTAACCTAGTTATTGGCGTAAGTCCAATTCGGTTAATAAAGGTGGAGTAACATCTCTCTAAGAAACTTCTAGACGACACAGAAACAAAATGGCTTCCAACTAATGGATATCCATATTTGGTGTAACGTCGTCAAACGAATATAAATAACTACAAAATTAAGTCTTATGACGTAAGATAAATCGGTTACCACCTGCTGAAACTGGTTCTTGCTTGGGGAAGAGTCAGCATTTTTTCTGACTGGTACTTGGAGCGTATGACCTTGTCTAACCCTGAATCTGGCCGAGTATGTATAAATACAGATGCGCAAATCAGGTCAGATTCAGTTCTACGTATCACCAGAAAAAGTATTCTGGCTTCTTTATTCCAGGTAAGCAACTGTATATGTCGTAGCTTCTTTAGGAATAAGTATTTTTAATGATTGAGATTTTAATGATAAAATTGTTTTGTGTGCAACATTGCTATTGAATTCTTTTATTTACAATATATCGTAATGGAATGTTTAAATGTTCTAAAGAATTATTATTTAATTATATTTATGTAATTTTTATTGCAAAGGTTGAATTCGCTTCCAACTTCATGTTTTGATTTAATGATTAAAATAAAGTATTCTTTAAGCAAGAAAGAGTAATATCTGGCAATATATTCTAAATCAATATTCTATTTTAAAATAAGTAAAATGCATTAATTGTTATTATATTTAATACTTTTACTATCTTGAAATTGATTGAGAACTAACTATTTTATAATATTTTAAGGTGCAGAAGTTATACGAATAAATGAAGTTGGAAAGCTTAATAAGGAAAATGTAATATGTATTTCATGATTTTTTATTATAAGTTTTTAGATGTGTAATATATATGTGTGTTGATTATTTAAAAAAAGTTCTACGTATCAGCAGAAAAAATATTCTGGCTTCTTTATTCCAGCTTCGATTCCGTACCTGACTAATTCCCTTGACATTTCATCATCGGGTGACATTCTTTATCTGGGGACTCATCCTTTTTCTTCTTACTATCCTCCTGAGTTCCCAGCCTGTGTTTATGAGACCGATCTATAGAACGTTCCAGCCAAACATCTAATAAAAGTCTCATAAATGTTGGTGGAGCATAAAGTTATGAATAAAGGTGTCACCCCACACAACTATAACTTGCGTACCAGACTCATTCCAGAACTACATAGACCATCCGACCTCACTCCGCCCAGCCTTACCTCGACCCCCAGAGCAACAGCGCCACTACATTCTGAAGAGCCTTCTACATTTCCAACAACCTCCTTGCTATTGGACACAACAGCTTCAACATATACTTCACCAGTAACGATCTACCCTCCTTTGTCTACTCTACAGACGACCCTGACCAACGCTACCAGCATTCTCACCACTCCTAGTCCAGCACCAGTGATTCTACCTCCTCCTGACCTAGACTCAACAGATCCAACGCCTAGTCTACCAGTAGTGACCCCACGCAAGCCTGATTCTGATTTCACCTCAACATTTGGACGTGTGACCCCAAAAAGTGTTTTTCAACCAAACTGTGTACCTGAACTTAAAAAAAACATTGCCTGTGTTAGACTATGAACATTTATCAAGGACTCATATTCATTCTGGAGACAACAGATTCGCACAAACAGGTATGTCCTCAGCTATTAAATTAGATGTTTTTAATGGTGATCAATCTCAGAATCCTGTTAAATGGTTAGAACATTTTGTACAATGGGCTAGGTTTTATGAATTGTCAGATGATAAGATTTTGAATGCTTTTCCTTTTCATCTTCAGGGACATGCCAAAATTTGGTATGATACATTATCAGATAGTGATAAAAGCGATTGGCAAACTCTAGTCTCAGCTTTCAAATCTAGATTTCACAATGACGATGTTATTCTAGATCTATCAATTTTGCAAACTCAGCAAGGGTCTTCTGAACCAGTTTTAGACAATCTAAGTCGCCTTTTGCGAATCGCAACTAACAAAACCATTCCAGATCAAGTTTTATTAGCAGTGGCATTGAAATGGATTGAAACCATCAGTAAAACGAATAGTTATGAACAAAAATCCAACTAGCATGTCAGATTTACGACAAGCTGCAGTTTTAGCAGAAAAATCCATTGCAACTGCTGATGACTCAGATCTGTCTGCCCTTAACACACTTATTGATGAAGTTAAACAACTAAAAGATGAGGTTAAGGTTGCTAATTCTAAACAAAGTGAGTTCATTAACACATACTTGCAACCACCTGTCAGTTCCAAATACACTAAGCAGACATTCCGCACTCAAAGACCCCAAGCGCGAGGTTCATACTATACACAACAGAACAGGCCTATCCTAAATTATGTTAATAATAACTCATCAGGGCAAGGTATGCATTACCACCAGCAACCAAAAAAATCGCTTTCCAAGCTCTTGTTTTTATTGTCTTGGGTCCTGTATTTCTAGGTCTATGTGTCCAGCTCGAAATGCACAGTGTCACCTTTGTCACAAGACAGGCCATTTTCACGTGCATGCATGTCCACTCGTAAACAATAGGAACGCGCACCTCACGGTAGGACACGAACCTGTCGTGAGCATGACCAAGAACCACAAATCACATTAGTCACACCTATTCACAAAAATCTTGTTCCTCCTTTTGTTAGAAACAAAATCACGAATGAATTAGCTGATACAAGCGCGTCGATTGCGGCCATCAACTTAAAATTTCTTTCTCGCGCAGGATTCAATCCACGTCAAATTCAACCATCAAATATTCCTAATATTATAGCAGCAGGTGGAGAAAAACATTCAATTTATGGCATTATCCAACTTAATTTGAAAATAGGAGGTATAAGTTTTTCTCATACATTCTATGTTATACCCGCCTTACATCATTCAGACATTCTGGGTATAGACTTTTTGACTAAATACAAAGCAGTAGTGAATCTAGATACACAAACGCTCTCTTTGCTAGACGATACGGTAATTATCAATCTGATACGTACTGAGTCAGGATTGGCGCGTGTAAACAAAAGTACAACGATTCCACCAAACTCAAGTTGTTCTATTTCTGTTAGCATCAGTAAAATAAAAAAGGGAACGTCTGTTTTACTAGAACCATCTCATAATATGTCAAACTCCACATTTTTGACAGCTAGAACAATTGTAACGGTTTCGAAAAATAACCTTGTTCAGATCTTAAATCCTACTCCGAAAACTATACACATACATACAAATACCGTACTAGCTTATGTAGATGTACTACACCCACAGACCATATTTACTGTTAGTGAGGACACTTATGACAAGAATATCACACCTGATACACCTGACATCGTGGACACACAAACTAGTACACCACGAGAAGCAATTAATTTTGATTTACACTCTTCAGATTTGTCAGAAAATCAAAAACAAGAACTTCAATTATTTTTGAATAAACATAGAGATGTGTTTGCCTTGAACTTAGAAGAATTAGGAAGTACTTCGGTATTTACTCATCGAATAGAGACAGGTGATTAGATGCCAATTCGTTGTCAACATTATCGTGCGTCTCCGCACATCAATAAAGAAATTGATAGACAGGTAGATGAATTATTAGAACACCAACTAATCGAACCCAGTTCTTCGAGTTATGCATCTCCAGTTGTTTTAGTCAAAAAGAAAAATGGTGAATATCGTTTTGCTATTGACTATAGGAAACTTAATCAGGTGACACAACCAATGACATTCCCTCTTCCAAGATTGTAAGATGTAATTGATGCAGTTGGACAAACTAAACCATGTCTTTTCAGTACATTAGATTTAAACTCAGCATTTTGGCAAATTAAAATGGATCCAGCAACAAAACATAAGAGCTCTTTCATAACATCATGTGGTCTTTACCAATGGAATGTAATGCCGTATGGACTCAGAAATGCGCCCGCCACATATTGTATTCTTTTAGGTCATGTACTTAGAGGTATACCATGGTCAACATGTCTTGCATACATAGATGACATTATTATTTTTTCCAATTCATTTGAAGAACACTTAGCACATCTTGAACTTATTTTTGATCGACTGCGTCAAGCAAACTTGACACTCAAACCATCAAAATGTGTATTCGCAGCATCTGAAGTTATTTATCTTGGTCATAAATTCTCAACAAAAGGTATCAAATTAGATGAGTCCAAAATAGACACAGTTACACAGTTCCCTGTTCCAAAAACACAGAAAGATGTTAGGAGTTTTCTAGGATTGTGCAATTATTACAGAAAATTTGTCCAGGGATATTCTACAATAGCAACACCTTTAAATAAATTATTGACAAAAGACAGTTCATTTCTTTGGACAGACATGTGTCAAAAAGCATTTGAAACTTTTAAGACAGCTTTGACCACAGCTCCTATCTTGGCTTATCCTGATTTTAATAAACCATTTAGACTCACATGTGATGCCAGTGGTACAGCTCTAGGATATATCTTGTCTCAGATAGGGATAGACGACAAAGAACATGTTATTGCTTATGGTGGACGAGCTTTAACTAACGCTGAAAAACAATGGTCAGTAACTGAACACGAATGTCTGGCAGTTTTAGAAGGCATCAGAACATATCATGTTTACCTATCACATCAGAAATTTACTGTCATTACAGATCACATGGAACTAGTATGGCTAAGGACAGTTAAACACATTTCAAACAGACTAATTCGTTGGTCACTTCGCTTACGGGAATACGATTTTGATATCGTATACACTCCAGGCCATAAAAACACAAATGCAGATGCACTCTCACGTCGTAGTTACGACCAAACAGATAAGACTGACAGCCAATTAGAGAAATCTCCAGCATACACTAACACTCAGGCTCAGTTAGAACCACCAGTACACTCCATTCAAGAAGAAATGACAGAAATTACATTCTTTTACGATAAGGAAGATGCTACTAACCTATTTCCACTACAGACTAATGATAACATACCTAGCGGTATTTCTTCAGAACTACCGGATCTCGCCCAATATCAGCGCGAGTGCCCTGATTTTAAGGACATGTATGTTTACTTAGAACAAGGAGTATTTCCAGAAAACACTCGTCGCGCATCGGCTATTCCATATGAAGCAAACCAGTATGAACTAATCAATGGTGTCTTACATCATTTTTTTCAGCCTCGTACAAAACACAAACATTCTCCAGATCAACTCATAAAACAAGTTGCTTTACCCACAAATTTGAGACTCGATGTCCTTCTATCTTATCACGATTCAAAAGCAGGAGGCTGTCATTTTGGTGTTCAAAGAACATATCAAGCTATCAAACAGAAATACTATTGGCCTAAAATGTATCAAAATGTTAATGACTACATTACATCATGCTCTAAATGTCAGCTCATTAAACGAGACACAAATGCACGAAAAGCTCCATTACATCCATTGCCCCCAGAGGACGTATTCTCTAGGTGGCATATGGACATTTTGTGCATGCCAAAAAGTAAGGAAGGTTATCAATACATCTTATTGGTGACAGATAGTTTGTCAAATTGGTGTGAAGCCTTTCCTTTACGTTCTCAAACAGCAACAGAAATCGCCAGTGTTTTGTACAATGAGATATTCACACGTTATGGTGCACCGCGAACACTAGTCAGTGATCGTGGACGAAACTTTATGTCTCAAATTGTACTCGCACTTTGTGAATTATTTCAAGTAACACGTCACCATAACAGTTCATACCACCCTCAAACTAATAGCCTCTGTGAACGAACTAATAGTACCATCAGTCAGGCACTCCGAGCCTACTGTAGTAAACACCAAGATGATTGGCCGTCCATATTACCCAGCGTAATGATGGCATTCCGAATGAGTCCAGCAGTTAATTCTACTGGATACTCACCTTATTACATAGCATTTGGGAAAGAAATGACTTTACCCTTAGATGTGTCTCTTACGCCTAAAGAAACAGTACAAACACAAACACAACAGTACATAGATCAATTGATTCAAAGATTGAAAATAGTTCAAGAAATAGCTAAAGCAAATACACGTGAAGCACAAAACATAAGCAAACAGAAGTTTGACCAGAAAGCAAAGGAACCGTCCTTTCGCGTTGGAGATTATGTACATTTACAAATCTCGCATATACCTGTAGGGTTATCAAAACAACTGTATCCTCGTTGGGAAGGTCCATATTACATCACCCAAGTAGGTCCGAATAGCACCTACAGATCAGACAATAAAGAAATGAAATCATTGTACACGCAAATAGGCTTAAGCACTATAAAGATCCTAGGGATTATAGACCTCCGACACCGGACACAGTCAGTACACCTCCACAGTCGACTCAAACATCACATGATCAAGAAAGCAATGAGCACACACCAACCAACAATGGTACCGAATGGTACTTAGTTGATAAACTATTGAAATCCAAATGGATTTCTGGGAAAAAGCATTATTTGGTTAAGTGGTCAGATGGATCCACGCCATCATGGCAACCAACTGAGAATGTTTCTCAAGCATTAAAGCAAGCATTTCACAGCAAACGCACACAATGAAACGCACGTCGCAAACGACGAAGTCGAATATTTCGTCATTGAATTCAATACGAAATTTAGAAGAAAATTCCTTCGCAACTGAGAGAGTTAATGCTAGTCCTTTCTGCCATTCCATCACTTCCTCGTGCATTCTATCTTTCTTCTTCATCTTTCGCCGGCAAAACACTCAATTCCTTTTCTTCTCTTTAAGGTATGAGTGGAATGTGGATTTGGGTCATAGGACTGCTTCTCCTGATTCTGAATCCAGGGTCTGCTGTAGATGTGCAAAGATTAAACTATGGAGTTATCTTCCAGTCTCTCTCACCAGTATATTGTTCAGCTGATAAATGGATACACACGTTTCAAATACAACTCCCAGAGAACATTTCTGTCGATCCTATAAAATATTGTCAAAAAATGTAAAATGTACCTACAAAAATACACTACTTCAACAACTAAATGCAATACGTCTTACAATGAATGCACAGTTTAACGAAACAATCTCATTAATTAATGAGTTAATACCAGAAGGTGTTTTTCAGTCTTCAAATTTGTCAAAAAGAGCAATTTTGCCCTTCGTTGGTGAAATAGGTAAAAGCCTATTCGGTTTAGCAACAACAGGAGATGTTGCCACATTAGCAAGTCACATAAATATGCTGACAAGACAGAATAATAAAATGCTCAGTGTTCTTGCCCTACATGGAGGTGATTTTTCCTCCTATATTTCACAAGTCGACAATCGTTTTAAAAATATATTATCTGCTATTGGTCAAAACTCAAAAACGCATCAAGTACTAGAACAAACAATGATTGAAAATGAAGAAAACATACGCCTACAATATCAGAAAACAGAAGAAGTAATTGCCTCGCAAATGTTAGATTCCCAACAAATTAGGCATGAATTAGAGAAATTACAAATAGCAACTGCGGAATTGGCAGCAGGAAAGTTGCCTCCGATACTGATTCCACCTCATGTTTTAGTAGACTCAATCAATCAAATCGAAACTATAATATCTACTGACTATCCAGGTTATTCAGTAACACCAAAAGATCCACGTTATTATTATCAATTTGGGTCATTTATGGTAACGCGTAAAAACCGCGACCTATATATTGCCTTGCAAATTCCAATCTCCAATCTCCATTCGAAATGTATCGAATTCAATCATTTCCGGTCCCAATTAACACTTCATCTACACATGTTACGTAATTACTTGATTTACCAGACCTAATGCTTGTATCTGATGACCACCAATTTTACACAACACTAGCGTTATCAACCCTAAATCAATGCACTGGTAAGGACATTTTACATTGCAACATCCGCCCTACACTCAAACCATTGTCTCAACCCGAGTGTATCAATAGTCTATTCCAAGATGATAAGAATGATATCCATCAGACTTGTAACTTTCGTTTCATGACAAACCGAGTCGTGCCACATATTCTAGACATTTCCTCAAATCAAATATTAGTTTACCTTATGGATGAAATAATACTTGAATGTCAAAATCAACGTCGCATTGTTAAAGGTTGTCGTTTCTGTATCATGAGTATTCCTTGTCACTGCGCAGTTGTTACTACATCTATGACATATGACGGACATGTCACTACTTGTTCTGACAATTCCACTGAAGTTACCCAACTTCACCCAATTAATTTAGCACTTTTACAACAATTTTTGAACTCCACACATTTAGCAGCTATTTTAGGTAACACATCCTTTGACAATCCTTTGACTATCTCTGTACCTGACTTTAAATTATATGAACATCAAATGTCGCAATTCCTTGCTACAGATAAGGAAATTGATTTAAGTCTTAAGAAAGTAGCGGCACGTGCTAAAAGTGATCAAAGACTCTTTTCGTCCTTAGCGGAAACAATGTTAAGTGGTGAAATTTCAGTTGATGATGATTCCTGGTTTGATTCCAAATCTATTATGACTATAATTAGTTTATCTATATCTATTTTGAATACATTGGCAATTCTTTGGCTCATATGGCGATTCAGAACCTTGTCAACGGCACTCTTACTTGTTCATTCGACAAAAGCAGAATCTACAGTCCATTTCCAGTATACCATAGCACCGACAACCATTGTTCCTGATTGGTTTACTACTGTTTCTGATGTACTCACTTGCGATCATTTGATCTTTTCAGTTTCAATTATGACATTTGTAATTGCTCTCGTCCAAGTCTATAAATGGGTTACTCAGTCCAATGCGCGAACTAAGCTTCGTCTTGAAATTACTACAGGAGTTCAATGCGTACTTGTTGACATACTTCAGCTTGGTCTGTGTCCTTCATATTGGAACATTACTGGACCTTTGATGATTGAAAACCTTCATGTCACTGGTTATCTACGACCTCGATTACATGTCACATGGACAGGTTTTAAACTTACCAAAGTAAAGACTAACTTCGTACTAACCATACCAACCTCTTTCAGTATTGATCTTGTCTCCGCATTCAAACTGCGTTCAATTTTTAGCAAGCCTTTCTGTGCACACGTTATTTGGACACACCATGATATTGCGTTTCCACTACGTCCTGACGGAAGTATTTCAGAATGTTCTCCTCGAACATACCCTACCGTGCCACCCTACTCGATATTACCGTAAATGTACATATATGAATACCTGACCTCGCATTGTTCGGTCAAGATGATAATAAAGAAAAGGAAAATCAAATAATAATGATCCTATAATAATAAATTCGTAGTCATCTTATTCTTATTCATTACATTATACTAATATATATATATATATATATATATATATATATATATATATATATATATATATATATATATATATATATATATATATATATATATATATATATATATATATATATATATATATACCTAGATAGAATAACGAACGTATAAATTGTTCATTTAACATTCACGTATTAACGCTGCTTCTATAACTATTTTATTATAAGACAAAAAAATTACTTGGAACATACAAATTATCTATTGATTCTTTTTTGTTTTTTCAAATTCAACAGGATACCATCGGATAGAACAACGACGGATATAGATATCTATATCACAAATCCAAAAATAAGACCTACCTTTGACTAAAATAAATACATACCTTTTACTAAATAAATAAATCTGGTTAACTAAATTTACAACAAAACAACTCAATACATATATCAATCATGGCAGACTCTATTACATTCGATATTGGTCAAAACAAAACTATTACCCTTAGAAACCCTGAACTTCAAAAAGTAGTCGACGCCTCGCCAATGTTACAGGCAATCACCATGTGTGTCCAGAACTTCCTTTGCCATGTACAAATTTGATATTTCGGTCGCTCGAGATTTTTTTTGTCAATAACCAGGGGCACAGTACTATATAACAACCCAAATTCATTATTTCAAGCAGTTAGTATTTCAGCGTACCTCGCAATACCTGAAGAAACGCTCGCTCGTTTACTCTCCGGTATTGTGCCCTCTTCTGATATGATTCCGCGTTATTTAGGTTTTTTTCATCAACTTTTAATTGTAGGTTACACTGGATTAGCCGAATTGTATATTCGTAATGCAAAGTTACCCCTTTCTTTGCTACAAAACCCACAAGTTAGTAATCATTTATTTAAAAAACAATGTCGAGACGCACATAACCTCGAAGAATATTTAGCCAAATGTGTCCGACCGAGATGTGTGTGTGAACGGTGCACTCATCACCGTGCAGACATCAATCAATATAACCAAAACAGGTACATACCACGACTTGTCTACCCCGGAAGGATACGTTTCTTCCCCCAACAGACTGTCCTACCCAAATATTTAACACTCAAAAGTACAAAAGCTAATGAAGAAAATAGAGCAGCACCACAATAATAAAAATTAAAATGAAAAACAACTCCATATAACAAAATGGACAACAACATCTATCTAAGGTCCTCTATGACGGCAACCGTCTGGAGCCCCCCTTCCTCGTCATGATGACAATCGTCTGATGAGCCTAGCCTAGCTTAGAGGTAGGTTTTGTAGTTTTGTTTTGTAGTTTTGTAGACTTGTGTGTTTAATAATAATAATAAAAAAAAATTTTATTATGTTGTTTCATAGTATCTTATGAAAGTATTCAATGTTGTAAAGTTTTATTCCCATTGTATTTTTGGGGAATTATATCACGAATTTTGCATTGTACTTTTTATTGTATTTGACTGAGTATTGTGCAATACACTTCCCATTGTGTTTTGGGAATTTTATCAAATATTTTGCATTGTATTGTACTTTTTGAATTTGATTGAGTATTTTGCAATGTACCTTCTCATTGTATTTTTTGTATTTTACCTGGTATTTTGCAATATATTTTGCAGTGTTTACATTGTATCTTTAAACTTTGCGAAAATGTCTCGCAATGGTTTTTTAATCATTGTATTTTTAATATTTCACCTTTTATCTTGTTTTGATGAATAAAATTGATTTTTCTTTTCGAGCCTCCAGGTCTCGGCTCAGATAAACTAGAGGGTATTGTTAGGATTGAATTTTTAGTAAAATTAATAAGATTTATATTTTCTTTGAATTGTATTAAAGTAATGTTTTATTTATTTATATTTAAGTAGTTTCTAAAATATATTAAAGGTAATTTCACTTGTTTTTGAAGCACAACTATATAGAATAGAAAGGGTTGCTGAGCAAGTGGAAAAAAGGCAATGTATATAGACATACTGCATAAGACTGATAAAAATAACTAAAAGCTTGCCAACGTACAGTGTTGTGTGGAAGCATATAACGAAAAACATAATACATGCCATTTTACAGACCTCAGCTACAGTTTCTAGGTTCCATCAGTAAAAATATGTTTCGTAACCTAGTTATTGGCGTAAGTCCAATTCGGTTAATAAAGGTGGAGTAACATCTCTCTAAGAAACTTCTAGACGACACAGAAACAAAATGGCTTCCAACTAATGGATATCCATATTTGGTGTAACGTCGTCAAACGAATATAAATAACTACAAAATTAAGTCTTATGACGTAAGATAAATCGGTTACCACCTGCTGAAACTGGTTCTTGCTTGGGGAAGAGTCAGCATTATTTTCTGACTGGTACTTGGAGGGTATGACCTTGTCTAACCCTGAATCTGGCCGAGTATGTATAAATACAGATGCGCAAATCAGGTCAGATTCAGTTCTACGTATCACCAGAAAAAATATTCTGGCTTCTTTATTCCAGGTAAGCAACTGTATATGTCGTAACTTCTTTTAGGAATAAGTATTTTTAATGATTGAGATTTTAATGGTAAAATTGTTTTGTGTCCAACATTGCTATTGAATTCTTTTATTTACAATATATCGTAATGGAATGTTTAAATGTTCTAAAGAATTATTATTTAATTATATTTATGTAATTTTTATTGTAAAGGTTGAATTCGCTTCCAACTTCATGTTTTGATTTAATGATTGAAATAAAGTATTCTTTAAGCAAGAAAGAGTAATATCTGGCAATATATTCTAAATCAATATTCTATTTTAAAATAAGTAAAATGCATTAATTGTTATATTTAATACTTTTACTATCTTGAAATTGATTGAGAATTAACTATTTTATAATATTTTAAGGTGCAGAAGTTATACGAATAAATGAAGTTGGAAAGCTTAATAAGGAAAATGTAATATGTATTTCATGATTTTTTATTATAAGTTTTTAGATGTGTAATATATATGTGTGTTGATTATTTAAATAAAGTTCTATGTATCAGCAGAAAAAATATTCTGGCTTCTTTATTCCAGCTTCGATTCCGTACCTGACTAATTCCCTTGACATTTCATCATCGGGTGACATTCTTTATCTGGGGACTCATCCTTTTTCTTCTTACTATCCTCCTGAGTTCCCAGCCTGTGTTTATGAGACCGATCTATAGAACGTTCCAGCCAAACATCTAATAAAAGTCTCATAAATGTTGGTGGAGCATAAAGTTATGAATAAAGGTGTCACCCCACACAACTATAACTTGCGTACCAGAGTCATTCCAGAATTACTTAGACCATCCGACTTCACTCCGCCCAGCCTTACCTCGACCCCCAGAGCAACAGCGCCACTACATTCTGAAGAGCCTTCTACATTTTCAACAACCTCCCTGCTATTGGACACAACAGCTTCATCACATACTTCACCAGTAACGATCTACCCTCCTTTGTCTACTCTACAGACGACCCTGACCAACGCTACCAGCATTCTCACCACTCCTAGTCCAGCACCAGTGATTCTACCTCCTCCTGACCTAGACTCAACAGATCCAACGCCTAGTCTACCAGTAGTGACCCCACGCAAGCCTGATTCTGATTTCACCTCAACATTTGGACGTGTGACCCCAAAAAGTGTTTTCCAACCAAACTGTGTACCTGAACTTAAAAAAAACATTGCCTGTGTTAGACTATGAACATTTATCAAGGACTCATATTCATTCTGGAGACAACAGATTCGCACAAACAGGTATGTCCTCAGCTATTAAATTAGATGTTTTTAATGGTGATCAATCTCAGAATCCTGTTAAATGGTTAGAACATTTTGTACAATGGGCTAGGTTTTATGAATTGTCAGATGATAAGATTTTGAATGCTTTTCCTTTTCATCTTCAGGGACATGCCAAAATTTGGTATGATAAATTATCAGATAGTGATAAAAGCGATTGGCAAACTCTAGTCTCAGCTTTCAAATCTAGATTTCACAATGACGATGTTATTCTAGATCTATCAATTTTGCAAACTCAGCAAGGGTCTTCTGAACCAGTTTTAGACAATCTAAGTCGCCTTTTGCGAATCGCAACTAACAAAACCATTCCAGATCAAGTTTTATTAGCAGTGGCATTGAAATGGATTGAAACCGTCAGTAAAACGAAGAGTTATGAACAAAAATCCAACTAGCATGTCAGATTTACGACAAGCTGCAATTTTAGCAGAAAAATCCATTGCAACTGCTGATGACTCAGATCTGTCTGCCCTTAACACACTTGTTGATGAAGTTAAACAACTAAAAGATGAGGTTAAGGTTGCTAATTCTAAACAAAGTGAGTTCATTAACACATACTCGCAACCACCTGTCAGTTCCAAATACACTAAGCAGACATTCCGCACTCAAAGACCCCAAGCGCGAGGTTCATACTATACACAACAGAACAGGCCTATCCCAAATTATGTTAATAATAACTCATCACAGCAAGGTATGCATTACCACCAGCAACCAAAAAATCGCTCTCCAAGCTCTTGTTTTTATTGTCTTGGGTCCTGTATTTCTAGGTCTATGTGTCCAGCTCGAAATGCACAGTGTCACCTTTGTCACAAGACAGGCCATTTTTTACGTGCATGCATGTCCACTCGTAAACAATAGGAACGCGCACCTCACGGTAGGACACGAACCTGTCGTGAGCATGACCAAGAACCACAAATCACATTAGTCACACCTATTCACAAAATCTTGTTCCTCTTTTTGTTAGAAACAAAATCACAAATGCATTAGCTGATACAGGCGCGTCGAATTCGGCCATCAACTTAAAATTTCTTTCTCGCGCAGGATTCAATCCACGTCAAATTCAACCATCAAATATTCCTAATATTATAGCAGCAGGTGGAGAAAAACATTCAATTTATGGCATTATCCAACTTAATTTGAAAATAGGAGGTATAAGTTTTTCTCATACATTCTATGTTATACCCGCCTTACATCATTCAGACATTCTGGGTATAGACTTTTTGACTAAATACAAAGCAGTAGTGAATCTAGATACACAAACACTCTCTTTGCTAGACGATACGGTAATTATCAATCTGATACGTACTGAGTCAGGATTGGCGCGTGTAAACAAAGTACAACGATTCCACCAAACTCAAGTTGTTCTATTTCTGTGAGTATCAGTAAAATAAAAAAGGGAACGTCTGTTTTACTAGAACCATCTCATAATATGTCAAACTCCACATTTTTGACAGCTAGAACAATTGTAACGGTTTCGAAAAATAACCTTGTTCAGATCTTGAATCCTACTCCGAAACCTATACACATACATACAAATACTGCACTAGCTTATAGATGTACTACACCCACAAACCATATTTACTGTTAGTGAGGACACTTATGACAAGAATATCACACCTGATACACCTGACATCGTGGACACACAAACTAGTACACCACGAGAAGCAATTAATTTTGATTTACACTCTTCAGATTTGTCAGAAAATCAAAAACAAGAACTTCAATTATTTTTGAATAAACATAGAGATGTGTTTGCCTTGAACTTAGAAGAATTAGGAAGTACTACGGTATTTACTCATCGAATAGAGACAGGTGATTAGATGCCAATTCGTTGTCAACCTTATCGTGCGTCTCCTCACATCAATACAGAAATTGATAGACAGGTAGATGAATTATTAGAACACCAACTAATCGATCCCAGTTCTTTGAGTTATGCATCTCCAGTTGTTTTAGTCAAAAAGAAAAATGGTGAATATCGTTTTGCTATTGACTATAGGAAACTTAATCAGGTGACACAACCAATGACATTCCCTCTTCCAAGATTGGAAGATGTAATTGATGCAGTTGGACAAACTAAACCATGTCTTTTCAGTACATTAGATTTAAACTCAGCATTTTGGCAAATTAAAATGGATCCAGCAACAAAACATAAGAGCTCTTTCATAACATCACGTGGTCTTTACCAATGGAATGTAATGCCGTATGGACTCAGAAATGCGCCCGCCACATATTGTATTCTTTTAGGTCATGTACTTAGAGGTATACCATGGTCAACATGTCTTGCATACATAGATGACATTATTATTTTTTCCAATTCATTTGAAGAACACTTAGCACATCTTGAACTTATTTCTGATCGACTGCGTCAAGCAAACTTGACACTCAAACCATCAAAATGTGTATTCGCAGCATCTGAAGTTATTTATCTTGGTCATAAATTCTCAACAAAAGGTATCAAATTAGATGAGTCCAAAATAGACACAGTTACACAGTTTCCTGTTCCAAAAACACAGAAAGATGTTAGGAGTTTTCTAGGATTGTGCAATTATTACAGAAAATTTGTCCAGAGATATTCTACAATAGCAACACCTTTAAATAAATTATTGACAAAAGACAGTTCATTTCTTTGGACAGACAAGTGTCAAAAAGCATTTGAAACTCTTAAGACAGCTTTGACTACAGCTCCTATCTTGGCTTATCCTGATTTTAATAAACCATTTAGACTCACATGTGATGCCAGTGGTACAGCTCTAGGATATATCTTGTCTCAGATAGGGACAGACGACAAAGAACATGTTATTGCTTATGGTGGACGAGCTTTAACTAACGCTGAAAAACAATGGTCAGTAACTGAACACGAATGTCTGGCAGTTTTAGAAGGTATCAGAACATATCATGTTTACCTATCACATCAGAAATTTACTGTCATTACAGATCACAAGGCACTAGTATGACTGAGGATAGTTAAACACATTTCAAACAGACTAATTCGTTGGTCACTTCGCTTACGGGAATACGATTTTGATATCGTATACACTCCAGGCCATAAAAACACAAATGCAGATGCACTCTCACGTCGTAGTTACGACCAAACAGATAAGACTGACAGCCAATTAGAGAAATCTCCAGCATACACTAACACTCAGGCTCAGTTTGAACCACCAGTACACTCCATTCAAGAAGAAATGACAGAAATTACATTATTTTACGATAAGGAGGATGCTACTAACCTATTTCCACTACAGACTAAGGATAATATACCTAGCGGTATTTCTTCAGAACTACCGGATCTCGCCCAATATCAGCGCGAGTGCCCTGATTTTAAGGACATGTATGTTTACTTAGAACAAGGAATATTACCAGAAAACACGCGTCGCGCAACGGCTATTCCATATGAAGCAAACCAGTATGAACTAATCAATGGTGTCTTACATCATTTTTTTCAGCCTCGTACAAAACACAAACATTCTCCAGATCAACTCATAAAACAAGTTGCTTTACCCACAAATTTGAGACTCGATGTCCTTCTATCTTATCACGATTCAAAAGCAGGAGGCTGTCATTTTGGTGTTCAAAGAACATATCAAGCTATCAAACAGAAATACTATTGGCCTAAAATGTATCAAAATGTGTATGACTACATTACATCACGCTCTAAATGTCAGCTCATTAAACGAGACACAAATGCACGAAAAGCTCCATTACATCCATTGCCCCCAGAGGACGTATTCTCTAGGTGGCATATGGACATTTTGTGCATGCCAAAAAGTAAGGAAGGTTATCAATACATCTTATTGGTGACAGATAGTTTGTCACATTGGTGTGAAGCCTTTCCTTTACGTTCTCAAACAGCAACAGAAATCGCCAGTGTTTTGTACAATGAGATATTCACACGTTATGGTGCACCGCGAACACTAGTCAGTGATCGTGGACGAAACTTTATGTCTCAAATTGTACTCGTACTTTGTGAATTATTTCAAGTAACACGTCACCATACCAGTTCATACCACCCTCAAACTAATAGCCTCTGTGAACGAACTAATAGTACCATCAGTCAGGCACTCCGAGCCTACTGTAGTAAACACCAAGATGATTGGCCGTCCATATTACCCAGCGTAATGATGGCATTCCGAATGAGTCCAGCAGTTAATTCTACTGGATACTCACCTTATTACATAGTATTTGGGAAAGAAATGACTTTACCCTTAGATGTGTCTCTTACGCCTAAAGAAACAGTACAAACACAAACACAACAGTACATAGATCAATTGATTCAAAGATTGAAAATAGTTCAAGAAATAGCTAAAGCAAATACACGTGAAGCACAAAACATAAGCAAACAGAGGTTTGACCAGAAAGCAAAGGAACCGTCCTTTCGCGTTGGAGATTATGTACATATACCTGTAGGGTTATCAAAAAAAACTGTATCCTCGTTGGGAAGGTCCATATTACATCACCCAAGTAGGTCCGAATAGCACCTACAGATCAGACAATAAAGAAATGAAATCACTTGTACACGCAAATAGGCTTAAGCACTTTAAAGATCCTAGGGATTATAGACCTCCGACACCGGACACAGTCAGTACACCTCCACAGTCGACTCAAACATCACATGATCAAGCAAGCAATGATCACACACCAACCAACAATGGTACCGAATGGTACTTAGTTGATAAACTATTGAAATCCAAATGGATTTCTGGGAAAAAGTATTATTTGGTTAAGTGGTCAGATGGATCCACGCCATCATGGCAACCAACTGAGAATGTTTCTCAAGCATTAAAGCAAGCATTTCACAGCAAACGCACACAATGAAACGCACGTCGCAAACGACGAAATCGAATATTTCGTCATTGAATTCAATACGAAATTTAGAAGGAAATTCCTTCGCAACTGAGAGAGTTAATGCTAGTCCTTCCTACCATTCCATCACTTCATCGTGCCTTCAAGCTTTCTTCTTCTTCTTTCGCCGGCAAAACACTCAATTTCTTTTCTTCTCTTTAAGGTATGAGTGGAATGTGGATTTGGGTCATAGGACTGCTTCTCCTGACTCTGAATCCAGGGTCTGATGTAGATGTGCAAAGATTAAACTATGGAGTTATCTTCCAGTCTCTCTCACCAGTATATTGTTCAGCTGATAAATGGATACACACGTTTCAAATACAACTCCCAGAGAACATTTCTGTCGATCCTATAAAATATTGTCAAAAAAGTGTAAAATGTACCTACAAAAATACACTACTTCAACAACTAAATGCAATACGTCTTACAATGAATGCACAGTTTAACGAAACAATCTCATTAATTAATGAGTTAATACCAGAAGGTGTTTTTCAGTCTTCAAATTTGTCAAAAAGAGCAATTTTGCCCTTCGTTGGTGAAATAGGTAAAAGCCTATTCGGTTTAGCAACAACAGGAGATGTTGCCACATTAGCAAGTCACATAAATATGCTGACAAGACAGAATAATAAAATGCTCAGTGTTCTTGCCCTACATGGAGGTGATTTTTCCTCCTATATTTCACAAGTCGACAATCGTTTTAAAAATATATTATCTGCTATTGATCAAAACTCGAAAACGCTTCAATTACTAGAACAAACAATGATTGAAAATGAAGAAAACATACGCCTACAATATCAGAAAACAGAAGAAGTAATTGCCTCGCAAATGTTAGATTCCCAACAAATTAGGCATGAATTAGAGAAATTACAAATAGCAACTGCGGAATTGGCAGCAGGAAAGTTGCCTCCGATACTGATTCCACCTCATGTTTTAGTAGACTCAATCAATCAAATCGAAACTATAATATCTACTGACTATCCAGGTTATTCAGTAACACCAAAAGATCCACGTTATTATTATCAATTTGGGTCATTTATGGTAACGCGTAAAAACCGCGACCTATATATTGCCTTGCAAATTCCAATCTCCAATCTCCATTCGAAATGTATCGAATTCAATCATTTCCGGTCCCAATTAACACTTCATCTACACATGTTACGTAATTACTTGATTTACCAGACCTAATGCTTGTATCTGATGACCACCAATTTTACACAACACTAGCGTTATCAACCCTAAATCAATGCACTGGTAAGGACATTTTACATTGCAGCATCCGCCCTACACTCAAACCATTGTCTCAACCCGAGTGTATCAATAGTCTATTCCAAGATGATAAGAATAATATCCATCAGACTTGTAACTTTCGTTTCATGACAAACCGAGTCGTGCCACATATTCTAGACATTTCCTCAAATCAAATATTAGTTTACCTTATGGATGAAATAATACTTGAATGTCAAAATCAACGTCGCATTGTTAAAGGTTGTCGTTTCTGTATCATGAGTATTCCTTGTCACTGCGTAGTTGTTATTGCATCTATGACATATGACGGACATATCACTACTTGTTCTGACAATCCCACTGAAGTTACCCAACTTCACCCAATTAATTTAGCACTTTTACAACAATTTTTGAACTCCACACATTTAGCAGCCATTTTAGGTAACACATCCTTTGACAATCCTTTGACTATCTCTGTACCTGACTTTAAATTATATGAACATCAAATGTCGCAATTCCTTGCTACAGATAAGGAAATTGATTTAAGTCTTAAGAAAGTAGCGGCACGTGCTAAAAGTGATCAAAGACTCTTTTTGTCCTTAGCGGAAACAATGTTAAGTGGTGAAATTTCAGTTGATGATGATTCCTGGTTTGATTCCAAATCTATTATGACTATAATTAGTTTATCTATATCTATTTTGAATACATTGGCAATTCTTTGGCTCATATGGCGATTCAGAACCTTGTCAACGGCACTCTTACTTGTTCATTCGACAAAAGCAGAATCTACAGTCCATTTCCAGTATACCATAGCACCGACAACCATTGTTCCTGATTGGTTTACTACTGTTTCTGATGTACTCACTTGGGATCATTTGATCTTTTCAGTTTCAATTATGACATTTGTAATTGCTCTCGTCCAAGTCTATAAATGGGTTACTCAGTCCAATGCGCGAACTAAGCTTCGTCTTGAAATTACTACAGGAGTTCAATGCGTACTTGATGACATACTTCAGCTTGGTCTGTGTCCTTCATATTGGAACATTACTGGACCTTTGATGATTGAAAACCTTCATGTCACTGGTTATCTACGACCTCGATTACATGTCACATGGACAGGTTTTAAACTTACCAAAGTAAACACTAACTTCGCACTAACCATACCAACCTCTTTCAGTATTGATCTTGTTTCCGCATTCAAACTGCGTTCAATTTTTAGCAAGCCTTTCTGTGCACATGTTATTTGGACACACCATGATATTGCGTTTCCACTACGTCCTGACGGAAGTATTTCAGAATGTTCTCCTCGAACATACCCTTACGTGCCACCCTACTCGATATTACCGTAAATATACATATATGAATACCTGACCTCGCATTGTTCGGTCAAGATGATAATAAAGAAAAGGAAAATCAAATAATAATGATCCTATAATAATAAATTCGTAGTCATCTTATTCTTATTCATTACATTATACTAATATATATATATATATATATATATATATATATATATATATATATATATATATATATATATATATATATATATATATATATATATACCTAGATAGAATAACGACACGTATAAATTGTTCATTTAACATACACGTATTAACGCTGCTTCTATAACTATTTTATTATAAGACAAAAAAATTACTTGGAACATACAAATTATCTATTTATTCTTTTTTGTTTTTTCAAATTCAACAGGATACCATCGGATAGAACAACGACGGATATAGATATCTATATCACAAATCCAAAAATAAGACCTACCTTTGACTAAAATAAATACATACCTTTTACTAAAAAATAAATCTGGTTAACTAAATTTACAACAAAACAACTCAATACATATATCAATCATAGCAGACTCTATTACATTCGATTTTGGTCAAAACAAAACTATTACCCTTAGAAACCATGAACTTCAAAAAGTAGTCGACGCCTCGCCAATGTTACAGGCAATTCCCATGTGGTCCAGAACGTCCTTTGCCATGTACAAATTTGATATTTCGGTCGCTCGACATTTATTTTTGTCAATAACCAGGGGCAAAGTACTATATAACAACCCAAATTCATTATTTCAAGCAGTTAGTATTTCAGCGTACCTCGCAATACCTGAAGAAACGCTCGCTCGTTTACTCTCCGGTATTGTGCCCTCTTCTGATATGATTCCGCGTTATTTAGGTTTTCTTCATCAACTTTTAATTGGAGGTTACACTGGATTAGCCGAATTGTATATTCGTAATGCAAAGTTACCCCTTTCTTTGCTACAAAACCCACAAGTTAGTAATCAATTATTCAAAAAACAATGTCGAGACGCACATAACCTCGAAGAATATTTAGCCAAATGTGTCCGACCGAGATGTGTGTGTGAACGGTGCACTCATCACCGTGCAGACATCAATCAATATAACCAAAACAGGTACATACCACGACTTGTCTACCCCGGAAGGATACGTTTCTTCCCCCAACAGACTGCCCTACCCAAATATTTAGCACTCAAAAGTACAAAAGCTAATGAAGAAAATAGAGCAGCACCACAATAATAAAAATTAAAATGAAAAAAAACTCCATATAACAAAATGGACAACAACATCTATCTAAGGTCCTCTATGACGGCAACCGTCTGGAGCCCCCCTTCCTCGTCATGATGACAATCGTCTGATGAGCCTATCCTAGCTTAGAGGTAGGTTTTGTAGTTTTGTTTTGTAGTTTTGTAGACTTGTGTGTTTAATAATAATAATAATAAAAAATTATTATGTTGTTTCATAGTATCTTATGAAAGTATTCAATGTTTTATTCCCATTGTATTTTTGGGGAATTTTATCACGAATTTTGCATTGTACTTTTTATTGTATTTGACTGAGTATTGTGCAATACACTTCCCATTGTGTTTTGGGAATTTTATCAAATATTTTGCATTGTATTGTACTTTTTGAATTTGATTGAGTATTTTGCAATGTACCTTCTCATTGTAATTTTTGTATTTTACCTGGTATTTTGCAATGTATTTGCAGTGTTTACATTGTATCTTTAAACTTTGCGAAAATATCTCGCAATGGTTTTTTAATCATTGTATTTTTGATATTTCACCTTTTATCTTGTTTTGATGAATAAAATTGATTTTTCTTTTCGAGCCTCGAGGTCTCGGCTCAGATAAACTAGAGGGTATTGTTAGGATTGAATTTTTAGTAAAATTAATAAGATTGATATTTTCTTTGAATTGTATTAAAGTAATGTTTTATTTATTTATATTTAAGCAGTTTCTAAAATATATTAAAGGTAATTTCATTTGTTTTTGAAGCACAACTATATAGAATAGAGAAGGATGCTGAGCAAGTGGAAAAAAAGGCAATGTATATAGACATACTGCATAAGACTGATTAAAATAACTAAAAGCTTGCCAACGTACAGTGTTGTGTGGAAGCATATAACGAAAAACATAATACATGCCATTTTACAGACCTCAGCTACAGTTTCTAGGTTCCATCAGTAAAAATATGTTTCGTAACCTAGTTATTGGCGTAAGTCCAATTCGGTTAATAAAGGTGGAGTAACATCTCTCTAAGAAACTTCTAGACGACACAGAAACAAAATGGCTTCCAACTAATGGATATCCATATTTGGTGTAACGTCGTCAAACGAATATAAATAACTACAAAATTAAGTCTTATGACGTAAGATAAATCGGTTACCACCTGCTGAAACTGGTTCTTGCTTGGGGAAGAGTCAGCATTTTTTTCTGACTGGTACTTGGAGGGTATGACCTTGTCTAACCCTGAATCTGGCCGAGTATGTATAAATACAGATGCGCAAATCAGGTCAGATTCAGTTCTACGTATCACCAGAAAAAATATTCTGGCTTCTTTATTCCAGGTAAGCAACTGTATATGTCGTAACTTTTTTTTAGGAATAAGTATTTTTAATGATTGAGATTTTAATGGTAAAATTGTTTTGTGTGCAACATTGCTATTGAATTCTTTTATTTACAATATATCGTAATGGAATGTTTAAATGTTCTAAAGAGTTATTATTTAATTATATTTATGTAATTTTTATTGTAAAGGTTGAATTCGCTTCCAACTTCATGTTTTGATTTAATGATTGAAATAAAGTATTCTTTAAGCAAGAAAGAATAATATCTAGCAATATATTCTAAATCAATATTCTATTTTAAAATAAGTAAAATGCATTAATTGTTCTTATATTTAA
Source organism: Unio delphinus (assembly GCA_029339505.1). Taxonomy (NCBI): domain Eukaryota; kingdom Metazoa; phylum Mollusca; class Bivalvia; order Unionida; family Unionidae; genus Unio; species Unio delphinus. Next base: position 23,750,976 of record JAQISU010000008.1, read on the forward strand.
TACTTTTACTATCTTGAAATTGATTGAGAATTAGCTATTTTATAATATTCTAAGGTGCAGAAGTTATACGAATAAATGAAGTTGGAAAGCTTAATAAGGAAAATTTAATATGTATTTCATGAATTTTTATTATAAGTTTTTATATGTGTAATATATATGTGTGTTGATTTTTTAAATAAAGCTCTACGTATCAGCAGAAAAAATATTCTGGCTTCTTTATTCCAGCTTCGATTCCGTACCTGACTAATTCTCTTGACATTTCATCATCGGGTGACATTCTTTATCTGGGGACTCATCCTTTTTCTTCTTACTATCCTCCTGAGTTCCCAGCCTGTGTTTATGAGACTGAGCTATAGAACGTTTCAGCCAAACATCTAATAAAAGTCTCATAATATGTATGTATATATATATATATATATATATATATATATATATATATATATATATATATATATATATATATATATATATATATATATATATATACATACACATATATAAGCTTAATAACTTAATAAAGTTTCATACATCAAACCATTACCTTTTGAAACTGGTAGTTTGCTATTTATTATATTTCGTAGAGTACTGTATGAAATGTTTGAAATAGGGAACAAGTGCTATATATTACTTTCGGTCGTCGTGGTAGTATTTGCACGATGGAAGACAAACATCTATTTTGAGTATTTACATTCACAGGTCTAAGGTTTATAAATATAATCAAAGAAGAAATAAAGGTACCAGGCTAATGTCGTAATAAATATGCAGCTTCGTAGAATTGTTTTTCTTAATTTGTTAAGCCCTGACAAGCATTAAGCATTGTTGATACCCTGTATGTATGTCCATTTCACTTAGTTTGTTGTAACCTGTACAAACTGGTAGTGATAAAGTAACGTATTGTTCTGTTTTCATCTAGGTGATATATTGCATACATTCATCGCATCTCGAGTAGGTATCTAGCAGTGTTTTGGATGATACAGCATTACAAGCACACGTTTACGTTTTCATGCCAAACCCAGGTAAGACAATGCAGTAAAAAAAATGCTTTAGTGTTTGATTTCTTGTGTAAATATGCCTGTGCCCGACCCTCGTCACATCCAACAGGTAATAGAAACTTAATCTATTTTTAAGAAGAAATTGATATGTACCAAGGTCGCAATTGTTAGTTAAAAGAGGCTCTGTTAAGACTGACAATTCGCAGAAGCGATATAATTTTAAAGTAACAATACTGTCTTTAAAATTTTTTCTAAGATTGTTTTGACAAAATTTAAATTTATCATATAACATGCACTCAGATGTGCGAAGTTCTATCATTCTAAGTAAAATTGTCGGGCTTCCACAAAGGTCTAAAGAAACGACATCATCATGCGTCTCGTCTAAAACCCTGTCGTAGGCCCCTCGAACAGAGCTTTCAGATAGCTTTGTAAACGTGAAAAGCGTAAAAAAACAGATCTAAATGTAAGCCGGAGACACATTCCATACGCATAATTGATCTTGTCTGTTTACTCGTATGCAATTATATAAACAACCGACTTGAATACCTGGGTGTGTGCATATGGTTCGGGAGAAGTTTTTACCCGAGCGTGTTCGTGTTGTCTACGTGAGACGTAGGATCTTTTAAGCCAGACTGAAGGGGGTGAGTTTATTTATTGTTTCATTTCCTACTCAAGATGCCATAGAACCCTCGCAGACTGTCCCTGAAGCGTACGAGAAACTGTGCTCTCCAACATTATTCTGGCGTACCCTTCGTTGGACTGCTGTCAAAACATCAGGTCTCTTCAACCTTATTTTGATTTATAATGACTACCATGTTCACGCAAACTGAACCCAATTAACTAGAATGGATCACAGCATATTCATGAAGATGCTAGACATGGAATATTTACGTTCAATAGGACAGGTATAAAGATTGCATATTTTACTGCAGATAAGCATCATGTATAAATCTGCATTACTATGGGTTGGGTTGGGAATCCGGGCACTTTCTCACATCCGGGCATTTTCAGTGCATGGTTACGACCGCCGAATAGCGGAGAACTCGCCCCATGGAGAACTCGCCCTGGGAGAACTCGCCCCATGGAGAACTCGCCCTGGGAGAACTCATCCCAGGTGTCAGGAGAAGTCGTCCCATAGTGGTTGGAGAACTCGCCCCACTTTGCCTGGAGAAGTCGCCCCAAGGATAATATATAATAATTCTGAGATTTCGCCACATGTTTGGTAAGGCTTTATTTATTGTTGTTTTTAAATTCCATTGAAAAATAGTTTAAAAAATAAGTCAACTCTTAACAAAATGAACGGTTGAATGATTTCGCATTTAATTTGTGCGTCTTCATGTACGAAATGTTTTAAAAGAAACGGAGAACTTTTTTTATTATATGAAAACTGAGGATCTCTATAATTTTATATATGAAAGCGATGATTATTCATAGTAGTTTCTCTGATATTTGCACATCAAGAGCACCGGTGTATGCTACATTTAGATGACGAAAATGTTCTTTTTTCTTTTTCTTTTCTGTATGTTTAGTACTAATAAAAAAAATCTTGCAAATTCTTGGGCCTTCTTTAAGCGATAATTGATTTATTTTTGTAAAGTGTTTTTACGCTGGTAAATTGATAAATTTATTTGATAGATTTAGGAGACTAAAAGTTATTAATTATGCGACGTAGATTAGATAATGAAGGATTCGATTGTATTATGAAAGGAATTACATCTCTCTCTCTCTCTCTCTCTCTCTCTCTCTCTCTCTCTCTCTCTCTCTCTCTCTCTCTCTCTTGTACATACTGCTTTGTTTAAAGCCCAATGTTGAGTACTATTACGGACTTTGTTCAGCGCAGAATCAATTATATGTGTAGGATAATTTCTGTTTTGTAAATATGTCTGGAATTTATTCAACGAAGTTTGTAATTGACAATCATCTGAAATAATACGTTGGTTTATTTTCGACTGGCTATGTGGTATACCGTTTTTACATGACATGGGATGACATGAAGATTATTCCACATATTGGTGGATATTAATTTCCTTGATATAAATATTTGTAGAGATAGTGTTATCAATATTTTATATCACATTTACATCTGAAAATGAACCATGCGTACTAGATGCAGCATAAGTAAATTTAATTGTCGGGTAAAAATGATTTAGGCGATCAATAAAATTTTACATTTCTTCTGTTGACTGCTTCCAGCTATAAATATGTCATCGAAAAATCTGAACCAAAGAGATGGGTTAAACTTTTCGTTTTGAAGAAAGTCCTTTTCAAATTTACCCATGAAAGGAAAGCGTATAAAGGAGCCATATTAATACACATTGCCGTAACCATTATGTATATGTATTTCATATTATTAAATTGAAAATAATTATTTTTCAAGATAAGTATTAATGTTATAAAAATATCTTCACAAGATAGTGGGCTATTATTAGGATTGTAATCAAGAAAATTTGTACACGCTTCAATACCAACTGCATGCGGAAAGTTGGTATATAGTGATGTTACATCTAATAATACCAGGATTGAAATCCTAGCTGTGGAATAGACTTCAACTTTTTAATGAAAGTTGTTGTATCATTATGAGTTTTGGGAAACATGTAGAATTGAAGTGTACGCATGTTAAGAGAGAAAGTATCAAATTCCTCATATACGGAATTATTTATTTTACCATCTCATTAATGCATGTTGATTTTTTAAAATTTAATTTCCATTGACGGATCTTCGCCAATATGTTTGTAGTAGTTTTCATCATTTAATTGACGTTCAACTTATTAAAAATAATCTTGTTGATTCATAATAATATTAGTGTTTGACTAATCATCCCTTTTAATCACTATACTGTCGTCATTCATTAGATTATATACAAACTTAATTTCGTCTTAGAAATATTACTATAATATTGAATCACGTAAAAGATGTTTTAATTCTGCTATAAAAAGGTTATCTGGGATTTGGGGCGACTTCTCCATACGAAGTGGGGCGACTTCTCCAACCACTCTGGGGCGACTTCTCCAGATACGTTGGGGCGAGTTCTCCCGGGGCGAGTTCTCCATGGGGCGAGTTCTCTGCATACCACGACCACCGAGGTGAAAACAACCGCCATTATTCTAGTTACTTGAGTAACGTGTGCAGTGTGGGGAACATTTACACATTTTAAGATATACTTAATATTTGCAGTGTTAGTGTTTGCACAAACCATCATATGCAAAAGAAAAATTTAAATAATTAAAAAACTATTCCTAAAGTACCAAATACGTCTTTTCTCGCTCGCCAATAACTACATAAATATACAAGTGTCTATTATAGGTTTAAAATAAACAAATAAGCTACAAATTCTACCTTTAACCGCTCAGCTTTTCCGTCGTTTATATATTCCGCAGATTATAAATCGTACCGAACCAGGCTTATTTTCTTGACACTCCATCGTTCATATTTGCCATTATAATGCAAACTCCAAGCTAAATATATGTCATACGAGGCAACTATATGTGCCCACCTTGAATTGTTTTTTTTTAAATGATTGACTACTCTGATTGGATTGTGTGCCATTTCATTAATCTCTTTAGTCATGAGAACGACCAGGATACTGCAGTAATTAGCAGGTTTTAATTAAATTCACATACACATAAAAACGGAAATTTAAAAACCGAAAAATGTCTTTTTTTAAACAGTCATATATTGACTACTTTTAGACGTGGATGGGGTATTGGAATGATAAATTAAGCAATGATAGCATATTAAATGACAATCAGTTCATTTCACAAACCTACTGTATATTCAAAAATAATCTACATTAATTTATTCTCACTGAAGGTCTAAACACTGGCAAGATATAGTAGTATCAGCATTTATTAATGATTAGAATTAAAGATTTCTTGCCGCACACATGATCAAGTGAGCTCTTATCTATCTATCTATCTATCTATCTATCTATCTATCTATCTATCTATCTATCTATCTATCTATCTATCTATCTATCTATCTATCTGTATGTCTGTCTTTGGTTGTCTGTATGTCCGTCTGTCCATCCATCTATCCGACGAACCAAGAAACCAACTACTTTAAAAATAAACAGCACGCAAAACTTGAAAGTTTGTTTTAGTGCTAAGACATTTTGTAAAAGATAGCATTGTACCCGTTATTTTCGCCTAATCAAGAAAAGGGGATTCTCTAATTATCGCCATGAAAGTTTAGCAGCATAATATGCTAATTCAGAAGTATTTTGGCGCATGTTAAATTCCAGTCTACAGACAAGCAGAAAAACGAATTGATTTAGCAAGTTTGTCAGGGCCGAAAAGCAGATTCTTGAGAGTTTGGAGAATCTAAGGTGATGGAGTCGAGTTTAAAAAATAATCTACATTCATTTTGTATTGAAATGAGAAGAAAAAAATTGCCGTCCTTCTTTGCATTTTCCTATGTACGTTTTACATGTTTATGTAAAGGTAACAAAAATATAGAAGTATTTTTTTATGTGTAAAGACAGGAAATATGGGAGTATTTACATGGTCATTCGTAAAGGATTTCAACATCAACGCAAGCGTTAACGTTTGGGTACTTGAGTGAGTTTACCCCCCCCCCCCATTCTAGTGGAGGAGTAAGGGTAGGCCTAGCAAAATTAGAGGTTGATGGTAAAGTTTAGTGAATTCTGGATACGGATAATATGCTTCTCTTTCTTTCTTCTCCGTCGATTGTCATTAAAATTTAAATTAGTTTGCCTAGTAAGGTATACTAACTGGTGTTAAACACCTGTTCTATGCATATGTATAAGAAAATATCGCATTTATGTGAATAACATCCTCTTGCAAATATAATAGCTTCCTTTCCTTCAAGCATACACTTATACATTATTACATTTCATAATCTCACTTTTCATTCGGTAGCAAAAGTGATCCTTTGAAGTGATGGCCTTACATATACTCCCATTAAACCAATGATGAAGCATACCTTACCTCCTAAATGTAATACTAACATTCTAAAGCATAAATAAATAAACTTAAATTTAGATGACATAGCACATATATCTCCATATCCCTCCATTATGCCGTTATCAAAACCGCACCTTCAAAGTTGGAGCCTCATTTATACGTGGCTGATGTTTAATAACTTTCTCGAGATCAATGTTTGCTGTGAAAATATAATTGTATTTTTATGTGACAGTAAGTACGTAACTATAGAGTAGATGTCGCTGTTCCTCAATAGATTCCGAAAGACATACCTCCATTCCCAAGAATCCACACAGTATACAATCTATATACAATGGAGTGCATATGTGTTTGGATTTGTAACGTATCTTTAACAATTTCTTTCGTCATATCGCTGCCATGTCTGCAGTGTGATGGCTTATAGTGATGTCTAGTATTAGGGTATCATGCCGCAGACATGTAGCATCATGTCTCACCCAATCACACTATTCTAACACCAGATCGATTAGTCCTAGGTCTAACCTCTTACTGCTGAACTCCCAGTCGGGCAGCTGGGAGTACCATTTATATGGTATGACTCAGCCGGTGTGCCACCCATATACAGTGGAACTTAG